>OX375872.1:11882574-12192529 GCA_947359465.1 Metellina segmentata
ATGTCCTCACGTTGGCGTGGTGTGGAAGTTTGGAGAGTGCGGTGCGAACTCAGGTGTTGCCTCGACCGTGATTCATAATTCCGGTGTGTTGTCCTCGGAGCCTCCCCTTCGGGGTTGATCTCGGACTGTCGCCAATAGCCCGTTGTGTTGCTACAGTATGACGCTAATTTAATAGCTACTTTGTCAGTACATACCTACCTACCTCAGTTGAATTAGTATTGTTAAAGAATTTGTTTTGAATAAATGTTTTGAAATAATGTGAAAATAAATATTCGTGCTCTAATACTGAAATATTATTAAAGACTTGGACTTGGTGGTAGTCCGGAGGTAGGTAGGTAGTTAACTAACGTAACACGAGAGCGACACAACGGGTGATTAACGACGATCGAGATCAAACCAGAAGTGAAAGAGCCGTAATTTTGTAACTTTGGACCAGCCTCAGATGACGTGGTGACACCTGAGCTGGCACCCCCACTCTCCAAACGTTCTCACTATGCCAACGCGAGAACATTTAAGGTCACGACAGATTTAAAGTGCACCCTTTGTACCTTTGGTTGGATTTGAAATCGCAACCCTCTGGTTTCTAATCCATTATCCACCAGTGTGACGTTAATTAAATACAGGGTGATTCAGTTTCCAGATGCTGTAAAAGAGGAACATTTTAAGACACGGTCCCCAAATGCGAATTGTTAGCTAAGTATACTCATAAAGTTTGTGTCCCCCTTCATAGCGAAGTGACGTGGGCTATAGCGAGCGTGTCACGTGACTAGACAATGGAAATGGCTGCGTTTGCAGTGGAGAAGGCGTTTTGTGTTCTTGAATTGAGCAAAACGGAATCTGTCAGCGTTGTGAAACGGCAATTTTGATCACGATTTGGAAAAGAACCTCCAACCAGAAAATTCATTAATGATTGGTTTAAAAAACTTGAATGTACGGGCTGTTTGTGCAAAGTTCCAACGCCAGGACGACCAAGTATTTCGACAAAAACTTTATTTATTCAATTGGATAAAAAAGTTGAAAAACTTTACTCTCCAATTGGATGGTGCACCACCACACTGGTCAGGTGACATGCTAAATTACCTCTTTTTACATATTCACCGATGGATTGGACGAAGCGCCAATTACAACATGCCACTAACCCTATGGACACCCAGATGCCTTGACTTGACACCGTGTGACTTTTTTCTTTGGGGCTACGTAAAGGATAACGTATTTAACCAATTTAACCCTCCTCTCCCTGTTTATCTAGCGGAGTTGAATAAGTGTATCACTGCACTTGCTTCAGATACCCTAACTCGCGTCTGGGCGGAAATGGCTTACCGGTACGATCTGTGTCGTGTGACTGAAGGTGTACACATAGAACATCTGTGTGACTGTCTCTAAAAAAACTTGAAACATTCACCTACATTTCTGTTACAGGTAACATAAAATATCTTACATTGTCACTGTTATATAGTGCTTTGAAACTGTATACTTACTTATGAATTACCCTGTACTTTCCCACCTATTCTGACATATATTTGCGATATCTAAACTCGATCTAATCTAAAACCGTTCTGTAGGTGGGGCTGTTACACGATACGTTTGTCGTGATTTCAAATTCCGTACAATTGGCGTAGTGTGGAAGCTTGGAGAGTTGGGGTGCCAGCTCCGCTGTTGACCTCGTCATCTAAAGTAATTTAATGTGACGAGGAATCGTCCTCCTATCTTTCCCTTCGGGATGAATCCCGCGACAAACAGCTCGTTCTGTTGCTCCAGTGACATTAATTCCTATTCTAACTTGGTAGTTTTAGGAGGATCGATTCCTGTCGGGTATGCTTAAGGGACTGATTCCGGACCGTCGTCAATAGCCCGTTGTGTTGCTCTAGTACGACGTTAACTAAAATTACCATTACCATTCCATCCTGTCGGGTATGATTTCTCTCTGTTGTAGTTAGCAAAATTTTCCTCGTATGTGTATGCTCAATATTTAATGGTGTCTGACTTAAGTCTGGCGAGGCATAACCAAATATGGCGTCAAAAAAAACCCTGCTCTTTTAAATCTGTATAGAAAAAAATAAATTTTACCAGAAAGGTAGTAGTAGGGGGTCCAGCAAATGATTACGGATTGGTTGTCTGTGCAATCAAAGAGCGTCGTGTACATGGGGCTGTTTGAAGCGAAACCTGTAGTGGCCTCTAGTGTCCTCTCGTTGGCGTGGTGTGAAAGTTTGGAGGGTGAGGTGTCAGCTCAGGTGTTGAACTTGTCATCTGGATCAAAATAATGAAGACTATCTTTCCGTTCGGGGTGGTGCCATGGTAGGTCAGTTGGAAGAGCAACGGATTACCAATCTAAAGTTTTCAGTTTCGAAACTCGGCCCAACGGAATACCGTGGTGCATACAGGGGCTCTTGCACTCTAAACTTGCCGTGGGCTGAAATAGGGGTGCCAGCTCAGGTGCACAACTCTTCAGAATTGCGCTGTGTTGTCTTCATATCTTTAACTCGGGGTTTGATCCAGGACCATCTCCAGTAGGCCTCCATTACGATTTTAATTACCTAACTATTCCAAACCTGTAAACAACGGACAGCTTTCACCTTAAACTAACCATTAAATAGCACTGACCTTTATGAATTATACTCGATTCTTATGTAATGCAAGAGGGCAACAGACTTAAAAACTTTGGTTTCTTTTCTGACAGGTTGCCATAGCAACAAAAGCATCGAGTTACGAGACAGCGAGACCTTTCCCCAAATGGACGTTCAAAGAGTAAGGGAGGTAAATGGGACCTGAAATGGTATACTGTCGTACAAATAGAGAATGACCGAGGAGGCGGATTATGTTTCCTAAGCCCGTTGGATTGTAGAGAGGGGGTTAGGGAGGAAATACTGGATTTTGGAAAACAGAGCGATTCGTTCAATAACTCATCTAGTAGATGCTGTGGATTTCATGGCGCAATGTGTAGTATTGGGATAATTTATGTGTTTTGCAATCGAGAAATAATAAGGTAGGTAGGTATTTAATTAATATAGCACTGGAAGTAACAAAAAGGGGCTATTGGCGACTGTCCGGGTTCAACCGCCGAAGAGATAGAACCGAGGACAACACCACATAGTTTTGAGCCATCCACGGTCAGATGATACGTGACACCTGAGCTCGAGAAATAAGAAAAAATAGGTAGTGTAGTTGCACTTACCCTTCTGTGCAACGAAATTGATTCGCCCTCTTAGCTTCTTGTATTGATTTTAATGTCTCGAGGTATATCACCTCAAACACTAAATGATTTTTGTTAAAGCATTTAAAAAAAATGTATGTACTAACTTTTTTTCAAAGAGACCGTGGTTCACAATTCTATTGTGTTATTCTCGAATCTTTCCCTTCGGGTTCGATTCCGGACTAACGCGAATAGTCCGCTGTGTTGCTTCAGTTCGGCGTTCATTGAAATACCTACTTGCCATTAAAAGATTTTTTAAAGTTTATAATTCTCTCTCGGAAGTTAGGTAAACAGATAATTTAACGTCGTACTGGAGCACCACATCGGTCTATTGATGACGGTCCGGGATAAGGAAAGAACCGAGGGCTAAGCCTTGTAATTTTGAACCACGATCAGATGACGAGGTCACTCTTCAAAATTCAAAACCAACGTGAGGCTCTGAAGATAATATGGTTTTATCCGTCTGAGGGTCTCGAGATATAAAATTATTACAGTATTGTTTTAATCCCATAGGACACCTAATGACTAACCACATCTATTATTGTGCGAAAGTTACCCATGGATTCAATAAACCTTTATTAATTTTGTATTGATTTTGTCCATAGAATTCCTTTGAAAGATGATTTAGCTCCTTTTCCTGGAAGTGAGTCATTAGGAACGCTACTATTGGTTGTTTCCTTAGAATAGAATTCTTCTAAAAAGTTCTGTCGATCATTTAGAAATTATTCTATTGCTCCTTTCCTTGGAATTGAACCCTTTGGTAAGATTCTGATGATAATTTCTTTATGATAGAATCCTTTGGAATTGTTCTTCTGCTCCATTCCTTGGAAATGGAACCTTTTTTAATATTCCGTTGGTCATTTCTTTTGAAAAAATCTCATGGAATTAATTTGTTTCTTATTTCCTAGAAATATAATCCTTTGGAGAGTTTCTATTGGAAAAATTTATTTATAATAGAATTTTCCGGAATTATTGTATTTATCCTTTCCTTCGAAGTAAATTGTTTGGAAAGATTTTGTTGGTCATTTCTTTAGTAAAAAAGTCGTTCTGAATTATTTTATTTCTCCTTTTCTCGAAATATAATCCATTGGAGAGATTCTCTTGGTACTTTGTTTATAAAACAATCTGTCGGAATTCTTCTATTGCTCCATACCTTTGAATATATTCCATTAGTAAGACTTTATTGGTCGACAAGTTCCACACTGTTAAAAATCATGCAGGAGCACTGCAGGGTTGGAAGGTGAAATTATCCGTGTGGAGACCCAGAAGGTTAAATTTTTCAAAACAATATGTAATCTGCTTCAATGAAGTGTTTTGCTTCATATATTTACTAACTATATTTGTGTATGTCTTTCTTCTTGCCTCTTACTTATTTTTACTTACTGTCCTTATTTTTACTTACTATTTTTACTTTGTGTCCTGAATTGGAGATCCGCGGTAACCCGGTTGGAAGAGCAATGGATTAGCAAACGGATATTTGCGAGTTTGAATGAAACCAAAAACCATCCAGTACATATGGGGAAGGTAGACGTTAAATCGGTCGTGGCATCAAATGTCCTCACGTTGGCGAGGTGTGAATGTTTGGAGAGTGGGGTGCCACCTCAGGTGTGACCTCGTCATGTACCATGGTTCAAAATGACGAGGCTTTGTCCTTGAAACGTTCTCAAAGGGAATGATACAAGACCGTTGCCAATAGCTCGTTGTGTTGGTCCAGTATTACCTTAATTAAATATCTACCAATATCAATACGCGACCAAAACATGCTTCAACAATTCCACGAATTTAATAAAAAGTTAAGGGAATCAAGATTGTCCCCTACTTGAAGAGTTCATATTTATTCAAAAATCTTTTGTAAACCTGCATTTTTGCGTATGCTTATTTACGTAATACGTCAAGATCAAACCCATAAGCTCGAATTTTTACCCTATATTCCCTCCCTTGACAACCGTAATTAATTACTACATCGATTCATACCCGACAGTGGTTATGTGGAATGCAATTACGGTTCACCCTCAAGCAAAGAACTTTTGCTGGAATACAAATAACCGAAACAATAAATTACGGTACCCTACCTTGATTTACGGCGACTCGCAGAAAAACTATCAATTTCGGTTCTCGCGATTCAATAAATCAACAGTAGCTTATTGAAAAATACCGATTTTTTTGCGACTGTATAATGAATCAACGGATGGGGTTTGATTTTTAAGAATGAACTGACTCGGGGACATTTATTTTGGAGCTTTTTTTATCTGGGCGAATGGATTTAGTTGACTCTTAGGCCCTAACTGCAGTAGCTTAAGCCGTTTTAGCAATTTAAATTAATTCGTGTTGTATGAAATAACAAAAATAAACACTTTGGAACAAATTAAAACTAGAAGGTTGGTGAGAATAGTGTGAATATGTAAACATACAGTCTCTTCAGACTTGTCTTAACCCTCTGTAGGGTTCACCCGCATAATTCCACCTTCGAAAATGCATCCTTTCCTGCATGATTTCTACTTCTCGATCAATAATATGTTTTTTTTTTTTTTAATCTTCACAGTAACAATCTTTTTGAAGGATTCTATTTTGCCATTTTCCGTGATGGTGGACGTCATGGGCATTGGTGGTCTTCTCTTTGTTTTTAATTTTTATTATATAATCGTGGTTTTGAAGGCTTTTTTTAAAAAAACCGTTTCCTGATTTGTAATAAGACTTGTACAGTGAATCAGTTTAAATAAATAACCTAGAGATTATGTAACTTTCAAAGGAAAGAAAAATTAATTTAACCTGAGTATGTGAAGAACCTTGGGTTAATGTTTCTAACAGGCTGTATATACGAATGCTTTGAAATTTACTGTACAAATTTTGAAGGAGAATAGGGAACACAAATATACAACTTGCGGATAGTTGTACACTTACATTTTCAGTTGTTACTGAAAGTTATCAAAAAAATGCATCCGTAGAAGATTGCAAGTATTTGAACATTTTTACTCTAGCCCAAATATTACATATTCTCAGTTGTACACTTAAAGTAGTTGCTCAAATTTACTTTATCTGTATCTTCAACTGAGAGAATCCTCATTATGACGTTAACCAAATTACTACACAATTCCTACTGGAACTAATTTGAAAAGCAAGCTAAATATCTAGACAAAGATACTGTATATTGGTTAGTTATCTCAATTGGAAAACCTTTTTCTAAAAGCCACAAAAATTCAGAATTATGTATGCAATGTATAGCCTTACAAAACTCGAATACAATAATGTCAGAAAGACTTACCGAGCTCTAGACTCTCCCACTTAAAGCTAAAAATAATTCATACTAAAATATTCAATAGACTGTGGATAACGAAGTTCGAAGGCACTTTTTCAGTTATATGTACTTTCAACGATGGAAATCCTCATCAGGTAGTTAACTTAATTGCTACAGAAATTCCTGTAGATATTAATGTGAAAACCAAGCTAAATATCTGGACTAAGATATTGAATATTAGATATCTTAAGTGGTTCTAGGACTCAAAATATGAAGAAAGTTCAATTTTTTTTTTATTATCTTAAAAAATAACATAGATATTTTTGAATAAATTGACACCTCAATTTTGTTTCTTCCATCAGTAGAACCGGAAATATTCATCGTTTTACAAATATTACAGCTACAAATTAAACGAGCCTTCATAATTTTAAACGCCCTTTTTCTCCTTATGTGTTAAATGGGATTTCAATAGTGGAAATGGATATAACCTAAAAACTACTAGTCATAAATGAATGTGAAATTTTCTACATTTACTTTTCAAATATGTTTCTTTAATTTTTCCTCAGCAATTGTGTATAAATGTCAAAATTATTTTTTCTATAATTTTTCGAACTTTGTATACTCTGTTTTATGTAGTTTTTGAACAAAATATATTTTTTTAATTTTTTCCAATTGTTTTAACCAAAATTTATTAAGACGAAGACAGTTTATAGTCTGAACTTTTAGAAGTTAATTAATGCAAAAATAAAGTGATTTGTTATAAAATATTTTAAGATCTAAATTTTAATTAAAAAATTTTTAAAGTTGTTTTGTAAATATAAAATATTTATTATAATTGTAAAATACAATGTATACCTACAGAAAAAATTTCAGAACAAGAACTTTAAGATTTGAGATTTTAGAATTTTGAGTCCCGGAACCCCTTAATCTGAACGACATAAAAATTCAGAATTATAGTCAATGTTTAGCCATACAAAGCTCCAAAACCATAATGCCAACAATGTTTGCTGATCTCCAAAGGGAATTTCTACTTAACTTAAAAATGGACTCAGGCTAAAATATTTAATAGACATTGAATCCATGTGACTAAGTTCCAATGGGAGGCATTTATTCTCTTATATTTATATAAACCGAAGCGAATCCTCATCTCATTAACACACACACACAAAAGTTCTGCAGATATTAATGTGGAAATAAAACTAAATATCAAGACGAATCTATTGTGTGTTGGTTATCTCAATCCCAAAACCTTAATCTGAATGTCACAAAAATTTAGAATTATATTCAATGTTTACCAATGCTCCATAATGTCAATAAGGCTTCCAGAACTCCAAAAGGAATTCCCACGCTCAAATGATTCAGTTACTAAACTATTCAATAGTCACACGGCATTCATGTGGCAAACTTAATTGTAAAGGAGGCATTCATTCTACTAATCTCGATCTACTTTCTATGAAGCTCATCCGGTAGTTAACCAAATTACTACCGAAACTCATACAGATATCAACGTGAAAGCAAAGCTACGTATATAAGCGAAGATATTGTACATTGCTTATCTTGATCGAAAAAACCTTACCCTGAAAGCCACAAAAATTCATAATTATATTGAATGCCTACCTTTACAAAACTCGAACACCATAATGTCAACAAGGCCTTCCAGAACTCCAAAAGGAACTTAGCGCGCAAAATGATTCAGTTGCTAAAATATTCAATAGTCGTGGCATCCATGTGGCAAAATAACTTCCAATGGGTGGTGTTCATTCTGTTATCTTTATATGTACTTTCAACAAAGCCTCATAAAGCAGTTAACTAAATTGCTACACGATTGCTAAGTTAGAGTATCGAAGGTTGGGTTTAAATATTGCATTCAATCACGGTCCTTAGTTAAGGTGACCGAGATGATTAAGCTTCTCTGCACTTTGCTAAACTTAATATACGGAAGCATAGTCATATCACGTAAGGTTGAGATTACGCATCGCTTGCTCACCTAGTCAAAGAAGCGTGAAACGCAAAAAAATGAGAGAACACCTGTCAGAATTTTAGTGTTGTCCAACCGTGTCTGCCGTGCTGGAAAATGGTGCGATGCTTCCGATATGGTAGTTGGAAAAGATGGATCAGGCAACAACAAATCAGACATGATTTAGAAAATCAAGTTTTGCAGGAAAGTGGTGTGTTTTGGAAAGGGACTGATCATAATTTATTACAATCTTGTATTACAGTGTTAGCATATTTTTTAACGCCTATCTGAAATGTAACCTTCCAAGTAGTTTCGGCGACATATCTCTTTTGACAAGATAATGTCGATTTTGGGATGATCAAGATCTGGTCAGCTTTGGTAATGACGAGATAACTCGTCGGGTCTACCACCAGGAGGGGTAATGACTTAACGCATATCGTAATAAGATGCTTAAGAGATTAATAAGCCTCTAAATAGATTAACCAGCCGACAAATCTTATACGAGATACGACCCACCAGATTGGCTTCCCTGGCCCACAGTGCAAAATTTTTTAATAAGCTCGCAGACCCGAAATGCTTTCCGGATAAGTTTAACGCTAAATATATATACACACACATATATGTACAGATGTCCCTGAATTCATGGGCCAAACTTTAAGGGTAAGTAAAATACATATAAAGAAGCATTTTTTGTATAGCAACATGGGGTTGGAAATGAAAAGTGCAGGTGGAAAAACAAGAAATGTTGAGGAAATGAAAAAAAGCTCTTTACTTACATAATATTTTTAGAGCAGACGATAGAAACGTTTAGCGACGTAGCTTAAAAAAAAAAAAGATGAATTTTTTGGGAAAAAAATATTGAATAGTCGAAGTTTATTTTTTAGCTTCCATTATCAAATCGTCTGCAAAACAATTTTATTGAGTTTGAATGGCATTACGCGAGCTGGAAACGATTCTTTGCTGTTAGAGAATTAGCTTTCTGTTAGAATCTTTGATGTTGGTAATGATTTTTTGCTGTTAGTTTTGTGTGATGGAGCAATTTACGTTCTCTGAGAAAGCAGCATGCATCTTATGTACGGGGTTGCGAATTGTAACGGAAGAGAGACGTTAAAGTTGTACCATAAACGCTTCCCCAATAGAACCGCTTTTACACCGTCAGCTTTGCGAGAGCGGTTCATTTCCTGTCAAGAGACAGGATGCAGTCGCTGGAGACTTGTACGAGATCCAGAATTGGAAGAATGTATTCTGAGAGAATGTGAAGATAATCCAAGCACTAGCACAAAATCGATTGCACGAACTACAGGTGTGAGTAAAAGCCCTGTTTGGAAAATTTTGCACGAGGAAAGATTGTTTCCATACTATTTACAGAGAACGCAAGCACTGAAAGAAGCTGATTATCCTCGGCGCGTAGATTTCTGTTGTTGGTTTTTGCAGGAGAGTACATTCACTCCGAGCTTCTCTGCAAATGTACTTTTCACAGATGAGGCCAGCTTTACGCGAGACGGAATTTTTAATTCGCACAATTCCCACGTATGGGCTACCTCTAACCCATATGCTACATGTCCGCATGCTTTCCAGGAGCGGTTCTTTGTTAATATGTGGGCGGGAATTGTGAAAGATTTCCTTATTGGCCCATACTTGCTTCCAAATCGACTTAACGGCAGAACGTATCTAATCTTTCTGGAAGAGGTGTTAACAGAATTACTTGACAGTGTTCCAGTTGCTGTTCGAAATATCATGTGGTTTCAGCACGATGGGGCTCCAGACCATTTCTGCAATAATGTGCGTAGTTACCTCAATGCCACCTTCGGCCCTCGATGGATTGGACGAGGTGGACAAGTCACTTCGCCAGTACGTTCACCAGATTTATCAAGTATCGATTTTTTCTTACGGGGACACTTAAAGGTACTCGTCTACGAAACTCCAATTGATTCTGATGAGGACCTCATTGCAAAACTTTCAGTCGCTGCTGCAACAGTTTGTGAAACACCTGGTATCTTTGAAAGAATACACCAATCACTTGCTTGGCGCTACCAGGCCTGTATCGATGTTGGTGGTGACACGTTTGAGCAGTTACTGTAATATTGTGTAAGTAAAGGGCTTTTTTTTCATTTCCTCAGCATTTATTGTTTTTCCACCGGCACTTTTCATTTCCGACCCCATGTTGCTATATAAAACATGCTTCTTCATATATGTATTTTACTTACCCTTAAAGTTTGGCCTATGAATTCAGGAACACCCTGTATATACACACATATACAAGCACACCCATACATACATACACCCATACATACATACACCCATACATACATACACGCATACATAAATATAGTATTTAATTCCGCTTACATGAATAGATTCTAATAATTCCGAGAATCTATACTTCTTCATTCCATCCATTAAGTGTATTTTCAATTTCAATAAAATGGCATTCTCAAGTACCATTTAATTAAACTGATTAATGATTGGAAATACTTTCCAAAAATATTTCTATTTAACAAAGAACGGACACTCTAAAGAGTAAAAGAGCATTCCCCATCATCCTAATTAAGTTCTAAGTTGTCAGATGTAAGCTTAATTATGTATTGAGAAGCTATGTTAATTCACTTCCCAGATTTCCGAGCAGTGTAGTGTTACTTTTACTACAAACCAAGCACAATATTGGCTGAACAGCCACATCTTTATATAAGGAATACATGGATTCTTTAGAAAAATTACATTGGTCTATTTTGGCATAGAACCCTTTTGTTCTATATAAAAGAAGATAATATTTCGTTGGAACGATTCTATTGATACTTTCCTTGGAATATAATTCTTTGGAACAATTACATTGTTTATTTTATTAAAATATAATATTTTTGAAAGAACTATTGTAACTATATAGAGGTCATCTTATTATAAGTTAATTCTTTCCAAGTATTATTAGGTGTTCAACTTTGCTTTCGCCGTTTTCCTATAGATGGCTTTAGCGGTAAATAGTGGTCGAAATAAATAGATCATAGACGTCATGCAATAAACTTGGACATCTGGCAACATAACCCATCGAAACAATAGTCGATTTGTGTCTGCATCATAAAATTATTCACGATTGAAAATGTGATTTTACGAGCCAAATTCTCGTCATTTACGGGAGGTTTTAATTTTCTGCTTCAATATGAAGAAATCTGAGGCTCATCGAATGCTCTCAAATACTTATGGTGAGGCCGCTGTTAGTAAAAGAACGTGTCGTGAGTGGTTTCAAGAACGGTGTCTTTCACGTCGAAGACCGGCACAACCGTGGAAGAGAGAAGATTTTAGAAGATGCACAATTGGAGGCATTACTTAATCAAGACTCGTGTCAAAGTCAAAAAGATTTGGCACGATCATTGAGAGTGACTCAACAAGCAATTTCAAAACGCCTCAAAGACATGGGAATGTTTCAGAAGCAAGGAAATTGGGTGCCGTACGAGTTGAAACCGAGAGATGTTGAACGGCGTTTGTTTGCTTGCGAACAGCTGCTTGAAAGGCAAAGACGGAAGGGATTTCTGCATCGCATTGTGAATGGGGACGAAAAATGGGTTCATTACGATAACCCAAAGCTCAGAAAATCATAGGAATATCCCGGCCATGCTTCCACGTTGACGGCCAAACCGAATATTCACGGCTCGAAGGTCTTGCTCTGTATTTGGTGGGACCAGCTCTGCGTAGTGTATTATGAGCTGCTAAAACCGACTGAAACAATCACAGGAGAACGTTATAAAACGCAATTAATGGGTTTGAGCCTATCATTGAAATACAAATGGCCGCAATACAACGAAAGACACGATAAAGTGATTTTGAAGCATGACAATGCTCGATCTCATGTTGCGAAAGTGGTCAAGACATACTTGGAAACGTTGAAATGGGAAGTCCTACCCCACCCGCCGTATTCTTCAGACGTTGCTCCCTCTGACTATCACTTGTTTCGATCAATGGCACACGGCCTGGCTGTCCATCACTTACGGTCTTATGAAGAAGTAAAAAATTGGATCGATTCGTGGATCGCTTCAAAAGATGACCAGTTTTTTCATCGCGGGATTCGAACTCTGCTCAAAAGATGGGAGAAAGTAGTGGCTACCGATGGACAATACTTTGAATCATGAATGTATAACGTGTTTTTTACAATAAAGTCTCGAATTTCGGAAAAAAACGGCGGAAGCAAAGTTGTATACCTAATATATTGATAATTTCATTACAATATATTCATTTGGAACAATTTTACTGTCTCATTCTGTAAAATAGAATATCCATTTGGAAGATTCTATCGATTCTACCCCTAGAGTTGTGTTTTTCTTTGAAACGATCTACGTATTTATTCTTTCCTTGTAAATAAATCCTTTGGAACTATACTATTGCTGATTTCATTTGAATATAGAATTCATTAGAAAGATTCTATTGATCATGAAGATAAAAATTGATTATATGTTTTCAAAGCATTCTATTCTAATTGAAGAGCAATATAATATTTTTTAAGGATTCTATTCGAAGGAAACGATTAATAGCGAATATAAGTCAAAAGTTTCTTTTCTAATCAAAGAACCAATAAAACATGTTGAAAAAATTCTTTTCTAGTTAAAGAACCAATAAAAATATGTCCAAAAACTATACTCTACGGAGACAACCAATAGCAGAGTTGAAAGAATCTATGGATTCTTTCAACTATGCTATTTCACCCAAAATGTCCCCGAGAGTGCAATCGAAAGTGAGAAGAAACAATTCTGAAAGCTGAAAGGTGACTGATGTAAGAAAAGAACAGATTGAAAGAGCAAAGATTTATGAAAGTAAACGAAGTGATTCTCAAACATCCCAACGACGTTAGCAGAGTAAACAAGGAAAAAGTTTCGTTTCCCTTGACCGAATAAAGACCGAAGTAAAAGATTTAGGAACACAAATTTTTATATTCTCCTCGCAATATATTATATTTGAGACCGAATGAATCGAACTAAATCTATTGTTTTCCTCCGCAGTACCACATCCATTTAGTAGAAAAAATTGATTTGAGAACTCCATTAGCACAGATATTTTACTAAATATACTCTGCAATGGAAGTGCTTCTAATCCTCCTTCTCGTTTATCTTTGTGGTGAAAACTGCACTGAGGTGTATAGCCTCTGATTCTATTCAAAGGAAACGATCAATAACGAATATATTTGTCCTCGGTTCATTCCCTTCGGGTACCTAGATTGTCTCTAATGACTTGGTGTTGCTTCAGTGCGACATTAATTAAATACATCGGACAGCTCACGTTCATGACCATGTTAATTTATTTTATGAAGCAGTAATGAAAATTACGATTCAAGATTCAGCCTCATGAAAGTAGTTACTATTTTAGCATCCTATCAAATACAGGAATAACTATGAAACGTATTACAGATATTTCAAATAAAGCTCAATTTGCAAAACAGATCACAAAACTATTCGGCATCCTTTCTAAAGTACAAAGGCTTAGCAGAAACATTAAAATCGATGTCTGCATTAAAATCAATATCGCTACGTTTTCTAAACAATGCATTTCACCAACACATAAATATTGATTGACCAAATAGACCAGAAATGTTACAATGGAATAACATCGTTTGGTAGGTAATTAAAGTTACGTCACCCAGGAACAGCCAAACGGGTTATTGGCGAAACCCTGGTATCAATCCCGAAGGGTAAGAATCTGAGGATAACACCTCGTAATTTTGAATCACGGTCAGATTACGAGATCAACACAGCTTCACACTATGCCAAAGTAAAGACATTTGAGGCTCTAATGGATTTTTTAAAACGCACTAGTCCGTTTCTTAATCCGAGGCACGAAAATTGAGCAACCACGGCAGTGTACAGCTGATATAGTTATATGCAAAATTTAATAGCTAGTAGGTATTTTAATTAACGTCACACTGGAGCAACATAACGAGGTATTGGCAACGGATCCAACCCGAATCTAATGAAATTTTTAAAAGGAAATTTAGAATATTTCTATTATTTGAAAAAATCATAGGTAGGTTAGATATACGCAATATCTGATACTCTAATTATAATAAGTATATATGTAACTTTTACTCAAGTATATTAAGCATGTATTCTAAATGTTCTTTAGGCCAAGAGGGAAACACAAGCAACTAGTATTACTTGCATGTAATAATTGCTTGAGATATATTACGATTGTATTTTGGATGGTTTCTGGATACCAGGAGTACAAGTGTCTATAGGATATAAAATAAATTTAATATGAAAGTTATTAAACTTTTGCGTTGGGGGAGGGGGGGGGGTGATATGTAGTATCAAATAAATGTTATGATTTCTTTCACGCACCGCAAGGTATATTTGGAACATACACTGCTGGCCACCGTAAATGCAACACCCTGAAGGAAGCATGCAAATAATATGAAATTTACAACATGCATTAGCGGAGATGAGATATGCAAATGATTAGAATTTCAGCTCAGACGCACATCACGCGCGCCTGTGGCGCCACTTCAAAGCGCTATTTAAGGCTTGGAGATTTCGACGATTTCAAGTACGGCAATTGTGTTTTTCTTGTGGTTTTTTCAAAAAAACAATCAATTATGCCTCGTAGAAAACAGCGATCATCTTTTAATCAAGTATCCGAGTTCGACAGAGGAAGGATAGTGGCCTACCGAGATTGTGGATTATCTTTCAGGGAAATCGGTAGTCGTGTTGGACGAAACCAAACAACTGTAATACGGATATGTGATCGTTGGATGCCGGAGGGTACGACGGAAATACGTGTTCGATCGCATCCACCTCAGTGCACCACTTCACGTGATGACAGGCATATTGTGCGTATGGCAGTGACGGATCGCTCAAACAACATAACGAACCATAGCACAGCACATTCAGTCTACAACGCATCATCCAGTGTCTGCGCGTACCATTCGACGCCGTTTACAGCAGAGTGGTCTGTCCGCAAGACGTCCGTTGCTTCGTCTACCGTTGACGCAGAACCACAGACGTCTCCGCCGTCAATGGTGCGATGAAAGAAGGATGTGGACGGCAGAATGTAATGAAATTGTCTTTACTGACGAGTCACGCTTCTGTCTGCAACACCACGATGGTCGGATTCGAGTCTGGAGACACCGTAGAGAGAGGATGCTGAACAGCTGCGTTATGCATCACCACACTGGTCCTGCACCGGGTATTATGGTATGGGGCGGTATTGGATATCACTCTCGCACTCTTCTAGTACGCATTGCCCGTACTTTAAACAGCCAGCGCTACATCTCCGAGATGTTGGAGCCAGTTGTCCTTCCTTACCTTCAGGGCTTGCCCACAGCCATATTTCAACAAGATAACGCGCGACCACACGTGGCACGCATTGTCCAAGGGTTCCTCGTCAATCGCCAGATTGAATTGCTTCCCTGGCCAGCTCGCTCTTCGGATCTTTCGCCGATAGAAAACATGTGGTCCATGGTTGCTCAACGATTGACCCAGATTACACCCCCAGCTGCCACACCAGATCAATTTTGGTAACGTGTGGAAGCTGCTTGGTCTGCTGTACCCCAAGAACACATCCAAAGTCTCTTTGAATCAATGCCGAGGCGTGTGGCAACGGTGATCTCCAACAATGGCGGCTACTCTGGCTATTTATTTTGGCAGGAAACATACTTCACAGAAGTCTACAAATTTAATCATTTGATACTTGGTCAACATGTTATCTACAAAATAAATTTTGTTGTGATATCTCTTGTCTTTCTTGGTGTTGCAATTTGGGTGGCCAGCAGTGTATTTAGATGCATTCCCTGAAGACCAAGAGTTGGTAGGTCCACCTTGTTATTGGAAAGTGGTGAACAAGCACTTATTCCTATATTTGAGTGTAATCTACAGGCACAATACCTAATTGCTGGTTCAAGGGTACGTGAAGCGACGGATAGTCGACGATATGGTTGTGAGTTTATATGAAAGTTATTGAATAATGATTCAGTTGGTCATAAGCATGCAATAATTACTTGTATTCAATGCTTCCACGAGGTATTTTTATGACGTATTCTTGTTGCTTTCCGTTAGTGACATGGAGTATCAATTGCATGCTACGATTATATATCATGCAAAATTACCACGAGGTGTATTTGGATGTCAAGAGACCAAGGGTACAAGCCTTGTTAGAGGGAAAGTGGAAAACGAGCACTTACTCCAACAGTTGAATGGGACCTTTGACCAGAATACTAAATTATATGTTTTCTTTAGCCTCATACCGTATCAAATGCATGCAATGATTACTTCTAAGCAATATTTCTTCGAGGAAGTTTTGTGATGGATGTATTCCGTTAGGTACATGCAGTATCAAGTGAATACTGTGATTACTGCCATACAATATCATGATTAGGTATATTTAATATTTAGGACGTATTTTGGGTGCATACCACCAGAAGTCCAGGAGTGCAAGCGTCCACCTTGTTAGCGAGAAAGTGGAGACTCCAACAGTTGAGAGGGACCTCCGATCACAATACGAAATTCCCGGTTCAAGATACTTATGCAAGATATCATATGTAGGTTTCGTTAGTTATATGTCGAATCAAATGCATGCAAGGATTTCTTCCACACTATATCACGGCGAGGTATATTTAGGATGTATTTTAGGTGCAATCCCCCAGACGTCCAGGAGTACAAGCGTCCACCTTGTTAACGGGAATGTGGCTTTGCGAGCACTTACTCCAACAGTTGAGTGTGACCTCAGAGCACTATACCAAATCGCCGGTTCAAGGGTACGCGAAGCGGCAGGTAGGCGACGATGTAATAGTGGGTCAATCCAATCGATTAAAAGGCCATTATATCCATCTTAATCGATGACAAAGTCACCTTTCCAGTTAATAAAAGAAAAGGTTAAAGGAGATCTCCAACACCCCGCCCAATTCCCCATCGCGAATTAAAGCAGCGATGGTAATCTAAGCGGGGCCGGCCCCGAACTTAGCAAGAGCAAAGAAAAGAATGAAAAAGAGAGGGCCCCACCCTATAACTTCCCTTCCTTCCGCTCACCTTTCACATTTCCGAAGACTTATCGTCACGGCTGGGTGAAGGCACTCACATTTTTGTCTGCACATACGCTAACCACGTGATGCATCGATTATATTGTCAGCACGAAATAGAAGTAACTACCTACTGGAGGAATCTCGACAATCCAGAGGCTCTCCCTCCCTACCCAGTGCCCGCACGGACGAAAATAGTTTAGGTGTTTCCATAATCCGTACATTCTGTTTTACATTTCGGGATATACCACGGGAAAGAGAAATTTTAGATGAATCCAAAACAAACCCTCTGAAACTCGATAATTTTCTGAGTTGTGTTGTATTTTGCCCCATAGTACACTTAATTACCAAAAATCCACACCTATTAGTTGAAAGATTCCATGGGTCCTTTCAACCTTTGGAGATATAACATTGTCTCATTCCTCAAAACATAATTTTTTGAGCGGATTCGAATGGTTTTTTAATTTTAGAATAGAATCCTTTGGATGGGCCTTTTTTCAGAATGGAAACATTTTGGAAAGATTCCGTTGGGTACCTCCTGAGAAAAACATCTTTTATAGTTTCGGTGAGTACAGTGCTTCAATAATCCGTACATTTTGTTTTACGATTCAGTGTTGTACCAAGATATATTTTAGACGAATCGAAAATTAACCCTATGGGATGGAGAAACGTCGATAAGAGTATTGGTTTCATCCTACAGCACACTTAGCTATCAATTAAAAAGAAAATAATTTGATGGATAAACTCGATTGGTTCTTGTATTAAAATAGAATCCTTTGGATAGGTCTTTCCAGAATACGTTGCATCAGTCTATATTGCATCAGTCATATATTGCATCAGTCTCATATCCTTAGAATATAATCTTTTAGAAAAATTTTAGTGATCTTTTTCTTAGAAAAGAATCCTTTGGTGATTTTCTTAAAAGAAAATATTTTTGAAATATTTTATTGCTTTTGTCTTTAGAAAATATCAATTGGATATATTTTGTAGGTATTTCCTTGGAATAGCATCTTTTTTAAATGTTCTGGTAGTTTTTTAATTAGAAAAGAATAAAATTAAAAGACTTTTCATGACTTACTAACTATGATTTACTAATTAATTTTTATGACTAACTAATGACTGACTTTTATGACTAACTTTTATTCTAATTTTCATGACTAACTTTAAAATAGAATCCTTCAAATTATTTGTCGGTACCTTCATTATAAGACTCTTTGGAAAGCTTCTGTTGGTCAAGAAAGTAAAAACTGGTAAGAAATCATGCAGGCAAAACTTTAGCTTGCAAGTTGGAATTATGGGAGAGAAGTAATCAGAGACGCATCATGAATAGAATCATGATTTTATGAATATTTTAATAGTTTTGATCCCCACTGTTAATCAAATACCTAAGACGAAGCAGAGGTAGACTTCTGAAGAATTCACATATCCCTTTTACAATCTGCAGTCTTCTTTCCTTGACTTAGAGTCAGTTAGTTTTAATCCCCTTTCTTGAACTCTAAGATCTTTCCTACGATTCTTTAAATCCACAGATGTGATTATTCAGTAGTTATAGTGTTGTGAGATAATATAAACTATATACTATAATCATGACGTTTAATGAAAAAGTATCCAACCTATGGTCAAAACATAACAGTAAGTAACACATTTCCTTCAAGTCTGTCCACATTAGCTTGGTCGGTCACTCTTTATGGCATTTTTTTAAATGCGGGTTTAATTAGATATAGTGTTAATTTAGAAAAAAAATACTCGGTCGAAGTCGACGCATCTCCAAGAAAGCCAATAGAATCTTTCCAAATGACTTTACTATACGGAAATAAGCAATAGAAAACCTTTTCTTTCCAAAGAATTTCATTTTAAGTAGTGGATCGGAAATATTTCCGAGGGATCCTATTTTAAGGAAAGAGAGAGGGAGAAGCAATAGAATCCTTCCGAATGTAACCATTCTAAGGAAGGAACAATGAATAGTTTGAAAGCTATGTACTCTAAGGAAAGGAATAATATAATATTTTCAAAGGATTCCATTCTGAGGAAAGGACTAATCGAATCTTTGCAAATAATTATATTTTAAGAAAGTAGCAATAGAATCTTTCCAAAAGATACTATTATATGTGAAGGACCTACAGAGTTTCTCAAAATGATATTTTTCTATGGAAATTAGCAATAGAATCCTTCCAAAGAATTAACTCTAAGAAAAGACAAATGAATATTTCCTAAGGATTCCATTCTAAGAAAAGGATCAATATAATTATTCCAAATTATTATATTCTGAAAAAAGGTACTGTGGAATCATTCCAAAGACTTTTATGCCACAGAGTGGGCCAACAAAATCGTTCCAAAGCATTATATTCTAAGGAAATGATCAATATAATCCTTCCAAATGATTCTATTCCGAGGAAAAATATGAATACAATTGTTCCAAAGGAGTATTCCATTCTAAAGAAAGGACGAATAAATTCTGTATACCTAAGCTAACGGATAAAAGCATGAAATTTGTTTCGGTGGAAGTGATATTATTAACCTAGAATGGATCCTTTTTCAAAAGAAACAGCCTCAACGCACAGGCATTTACATCACTCCAAGTGAAACCAATGCCGAGGATACAGTAACGCATCGAATTCACAGCTATCATCTCAACACTGGCTCTAACACAGGATCCATTTCGATCTCAACCGCACACAGTGGGTTGGCATGTCGCTCCCTACTGCCCTTTCAGCAACACGAGTGTTAACTAGACTGTTTCAAAATAGACACGTTCTGAGTCAACACATCTTCCAAAGAAGTAATTTGTAAATACCTTAACCCTCTGAAAAAGGGGTTCACACACAGAAACCTTACCTGCATGACTCCTAACGAATTCGGACCCTTTTGACCAGTAGAATCATTCTGTTATTCGGATTATATTTAAGTTCAGAACCTATAGATAATTTCCAAAGGACTTTTTCCAGGGAACGGGACAATATAATGGTTACAAAGGATTAGATTCGAAGGAAAGGACCAATACATTCCAAAGACAGATTGTGTTCTAAAAAAAGAACCAACAGTCTTTCTAAATTTGGAATCTAAGGAAAAAATCTAAAGATAATCGAATATAAGCTTTTGGATCTAAAGAAAGGGAGAATAGAGTCTTTCTATTTAAAGGTTGGTTTAGAATCGATTGATTATTTCGAAACATGTGGTTGTTTAGTTATTAAGTGTATTGTGGTGTAAAATCAACTCCACACTACTCTCAAAGCTTGCGACTCAGGATTAAAAAATGAAAATTGTTTGAGAGGAAGTGATTTTATTAAGCGGAGTGGATCCTTTTTAAAGAAACCTATCCCTTCCAAGTGAAAACAATGGCAAGGAAACAGCAGCGCATCGCTTTGACAGCTATCATCCCAACACAGGCGCTGTTCACAAACACTGGAGCCCTCCGCACCAAATGCAATATATATCTTTTTTAGAAGTTACATTTTTTCCAAAGCAGCTGTAAGGGTCCAGCCATGTGGAAGACGGACCAAAAGAAGCGAACAAGAAAGACGTTTACCCTTCGAGAAAGGAAAGTGAAAAACAAAAATGACTGACTTTGCCTGAGATGGTTCGACCCTACGAGGTGACTACTCATCGAAATAGCAATTTTTACTGACTCTGTTTTTATACGATATTATATTTCCGCGATTCCGGGTTTCTTTTGTTTTCTTTTATCTCCGATACGCGCTTTGATAGATTTTAAGGAAAGTGTCCGGGCGTGTGTTTGGAGACGGATGGAATTAGACTTGGAATGAATAAATTTTAAGTTATGCCAGGGATTGTGTTATCTGGATGCGTTTTTATTTATTCTTCGTTTTGGCGTATTCAATAAACAGCGGCAGAGTGTGGGGATTTCTTTTCGTAGTCAATAGACAGTAGCGAAGTTTGGGTGCAAAAGTATTGTAAGGTGGACCACTTATTTTTTATCATACTCTGTTTTTTAGATTGGTAATGATAGATTCTGGTGTGGACATATTTTGCAAAAAAACAAAAGGACAAAAAAACATATTTTGGTATTTTATTCCATGTAAAAATACACAATGAGTATATAAAAGAGAATAACCTTAACAAGAATACATATAAGGAATGCAATACAAGGATATGATGCATTTCCATTTTCTTTTATTTTTATTTTTTGTCTTCTTTTTCCCATTTTTACTTTTTAAGTAGTCAATAAAAACGTGACATGAAAAGTACTGTGAGGTGAATCAGTCACCTTTTAGTATGCGTCTGTTTTCTTATAGATAATAACAGGTATCGGTGAGGTTAAAAATAAATTTTTGTTATTTCATTACATTTAAAAATACACAATGAGTGTATAAATATGAAATGATCTTAATAAGAATGCATACAATAAATGTAATATTTATTTACGTATGCAAAATATGATAGCAAAGTTTGGATGCAAAAAGTATTGCAAGGTAAATCAATTATTTTTTAGTAAGCTGCTGTTTTTTGTTAGATTTATGATGGTAGTTACTGGTGCATTTACAAAAGAAGATTTTATTTTATTACAATTGAAATACACAATTAGCCTATAAAAAAGGAATCATCTTAATAAGAATTTATATCATGAATGTAGTACACGGATAAGATGCATTTTCATACATTTTCAATTTTTTTTTTTTTTAGAAAGTCGTAGAGTTTGGTGTAAAATTATGTCGGTAAACCAGTTACTTTTTAGTTTGCTACTAATTTCTCATAGATTGATAATAGAATGTTATGAAGGGAGTGAAAAATGAGATTTTATTACATGTAAAAATACACAATGAATGCATAAAACGAGAATTATCTTAGTAAGAATGTATATCTTGAATACAATACATGGATATAAAGAATTTTCATTTCAATATTTTTTTTTCTTTTCTATTCAATTTTACCTTTTCTATTTCCATTTTTTCTTCACTTCTTTTCCCTTCAGTAGTTAATGAAAAGCAGCAAAGTTTTAGTGTAAAAAGTATTGTTAGGTGAACCAGTTACTTTTTAGTATGCGGCTTTTTTCCCTTAGATTTATAATGGTTGATCCTGATGAACAGTTTCAAATGAGTTTAGTTTCATTACAGTAAAAATACACACCGAGGCAAATCAAAAAGGAATACTCTTACTAGAAACGCATATCATAAAAGCAGTACATGGATATGAAGTATTTTTTTTTACTTTTCTCATTCAAGTTTTTCTTGTGTTTATTTAACTTTATTTTTAATTTTCGTGTTTTCATTTTCATTTTCTGGCGTGGTCAATGAATGGTATAAAGTTTGGGTGTAAAAAGTATTTCAAGGTGAATCAGCTATTTTCTACTATGCTGTTGATTTCTCTTCGATTGATAGTACTTGATTTTGGTGCAACTAAAACAAGCTTCTTGAGGTGTAAAAATTCAAATTCGCGTTCAACCAGGGAATCATGTTAATGAGAATGCATATTATCCACGCAATGCTACATGAATTTAATACTTTTTCTCATTTACTAAATCATAGAACTAAGTAGATGCGATTTTACTAAGGAGCCGTCTAAGTTGCGGAGTATAAAAATGTTATATTTTTCATTACCAAAAAAGTGAGTAAATAAGTTAATTTACTACAATAGAGCTAATGAAAACGCATTATCAGGTTCTGCTATTTTATTAAAAACTATTTTTAACTCATTTGATGATATTCTAATTAACGACTCTGACGCTGAAATAAGTCAGAATCTCAAGAAAACGTAGAGAACTTTTAGCTTTAAGAAAACGTAGAGAACTTTTAGCTTTAAGCTATTGAACCTATGGATAAATTGTTGTTCAATCTTTCAAATAAGTAAATCAACGTAACCTTTGATCTTGATTTAATATTCGACGCTACTGTATGTAATATTCACAAAAAAGTTTATACCAGCTATTAAATTAAAATTATTTAAAAAATACCTGTAATACACATTATTCTTTTCAAATTATTATCTGTTAAGAATTAAGATAATTATTTATTTATTTATTTACTTCAAGTTTTATAAACAACTAAACACTTTAAAGATAAAGATATATGAACTTTCTAATACACTGGTGGCCACCCAAATTGCAACACCAAGAAAGACAAGAGATATCACAACAAAATTTATTTTGTAGATAACATGTTGACCAAGTATCAAATGATTAAATTTATAGACTTCTGTGAAGTGTGGTTCCTGCCAAAATCAGTAG
Organism: Metellina segmentata; assembly: GCA_947359465.1. Classification (NCBI taxonomy): domain Eukaryota; kingdom Metazoa; phylum Arthropoda; class Arachnida; order Araneae; family Tetragnathidae; genus Metellina; species Metellina segmentata. Next base: position 11,906,127 of record OX375872.1, read on the forward strand.
CCAGAGTAGCCGCCATTGTTGGAGATCAACGCTGCCACACGCCTCGGCATTGATTCAAAGAGACTTTGGGGTACAGCAGACCAAGCAGCTTCCACACGTTGCCAAAGTTGATCTGGTGTGGCAGCTGGAGATGTAATCTGGGTCAATCGTTGAGCAACCATGGACCACATGTTTTCTATCGACGAAAGATCCGGAGAGCGAGCTGGCCAGGGAAGCAATTCAATCTGGCGATTGACGAAGAACCCTTGGACAATGCGTGCCATGTGTGGTCGCGCATTATCCTGTTGAAATATGGCTGTGGGCAAGCCCTGAAGGTAAGGAAGGACAACTGGCTCCAACACCTCGGAGATGTAGCGCTGGCTGTTTAAAGTACCGGCAATGCGTACTAGAGGAGTGCGAGAGTGATATCCAATACCGCCCCATACCATAATACCCGGTGCAGGACCAGTGTGGCGGTGCATAACGCACGTTCAGCATCCTCTCTCTACGGTGTCTCCAGACTCGAATCCGACAATCGTGGTGTTGCAGACAGAAGCGTGACTCGTCAGTAAAGATAATTTCAGTCCATTCTGCCGTCCTGTCATGGCCTCAAATGTCCTCACGTTTGCGAGGTGTGGAAGTTTGGGGAATGGGTGCCGGCTCAGGTGTGATCTCGTCATCTGACCAGTGGTTCAAAATGACGTGGTGTTGTCCTCGGATCTATGAGTTTGGGCCGTTGACAATAGCCGTTGTGTTGCTCCAGTTTGACGTTAATTACAATACCTTCATACCTACCTAAGAAAACTTAACACATCCATAATTAATTTACATTATACTTTAAACTATGCAAACTTGCACATGTTTTAACATATCTCATTCAATAGATTAATTAAAATGTAGTCACTTTTATTTTAAAAGTAAACAACCTTTTTGAGTGCAGCCTATCCCAAATAGGATAAAAATCCAGACGGACTTATTGTTTGATTAGACCATTTTAACTCTCTTGAGTCACAACATAATACGAGTAGTGTAAAGTGTTGCTTTTACCCCGTAATACACTTAGTGCCTACGTAACGACATGTTTCTAAAGAATCCATGCGGTTCTTTCATTTTTCACAAATATCCTACTGATCCTTCCTTTAAAATATAATTTATCCTTGAACCGAAACTAATGGCCATTTCTTTGGAATAGAATCATTTGGAACGAATTGAACTATTCTGATGGCTTATTCTGTAAAACAGGATCCTTTGGAATGATTCTATTATTCCGTTCCATCTATTGCTTGTTTACTTATAATAGAATATTTCTTTGAACCAATTCTATACTACATTTCTTGTAATAAAACACAACACATGGACACAATTTACTACTCCTTTGCTTAGAATCGAATACTTTGGAAAATTTTCATTGGAATTCCATTACAATATAATACTTCTTTGAACTGATTCCATTGGTCCTGTGATTGGAACAGAATCCTTTGGAACGATTCAGTTGGCCTCTTCTGTAGAATAGAATATTTGGATCGATTCTATTACTTCATTCCTTGTAATTTTCGTGAAGGTCAAAACTGGTAAAAAGTCATGATGAGAAAGCTGCAGGTTTAAAGGTTTAACTATCCGTGTGTACCTCTCAGAGGGCTAGGATAGTCAGCCTACGGTGTCAACCTCTAGTGGCAAAACAGACCAAATGCCATCTAAACTAATATCAGAAAATAAACATACTTATTTTATATGCGTATTACACAGTTGGGGTGACATGCAACCCCACACGAAAGAAAGCACATCTAGAGTTCCAGTGCCTAATACATTACGGAATGTTGAACACGCAAGAGACTGAAAATTCCTTTCCAGTGTCCACGACGACCAAGACAGTGTTTATTGTGCAAACAGCCGACTAATTATTTCTCGTTACTAAGGAATAACCTATATCGATGTAATACAATTTCTTTGAACCAATTTTATTGGGCCTTTTCATGGAATTCATACTTTTAGAACGATTCTATTGACCCATTATCTAGGATAGAATCATTTGGAAAGATTCGTTAGTTCCGTTCTTTAAATTAGATTCTTTTGGATATATCATATTTATCCTTTCATTAGAACAGAACCCTTTGGAAGTCTTAATTTTCCTTCGAAATTATGTGAATTATATAAGTCAAAATGGTCAATATTGGTAAGAAATCACGCAAGAGAAAGGCAAGGTGGAACTATGCATTTGAGCACCTAATACGGCTAGGATATGTCGATGTCAACTTACGGTGTCAACACTTCAGCATCGAGTGGCCAGACCGAACAAGATCAGATCTAATATCAGGAAAGAAACATACTTATTTTATGTGTAATGGGCGTGTTACACTGTTGGGGTGACATGCTACCCCACACGAAAGGAAACACTCTGCTCGAGTCCCAGTGCATAAAAACGGACGGAATGTTGAACCCTCAAGTGAATGAAAACTCCTTTCCAGTGTTCACCACAACGAACAAGACAGTGTTGATTGTGCAAACAGCCGCGTAATTAATTCTCGTTACCAAGGAATGCTCGAAGTTTCACGGACTTTCCCATTTTAAAGCCAGTTCAGTTCAGCCTGTTCTCGAGATCATTTCTCATGGAAGTCTCTCAACAAATAAAAACAGATCTTTATAAATAAAAGTTCTCATCAGTTTGGGCTGGCTTAGCTATTCCCACTGTCTACCCTCAGGGCGTGCGGAATTTTGTGGAGAATTCAGCAGGGATCGACTGCTTCAAATCCAATAAATAGAATTCTTTTGGGGCATTTTATTCATCTCTTGGATCGCTGTCGGGCGGGGTAAATCAATTCGGGGTGTATTGAAAAAAAAATAAGTTTGGGCGTTTTTCAATTCATTTTGAGAGGTGTAAGTGGTTGTTTAATGCGAGTGATTTGAATTTTTCGATGCCTTTTTTGTCGCTTTGTGGTGTGGATGGGAAGATCAAGATTTTGTTGAAAAATGATGCATCATTTTCTCGTATGTCTGAAAAATGTTTTCACCTAGTTTTCAAAATGAGGTTGAAAGATTTGATTTATAACAATAGAAACATTTACAAAATAATAATTTGAATTAATTTAATTTACTAATTATACTAAACAAATTTGTTTTAAACAATATTTAAATGGGAAGGCAGTGATTACGATGAGCGCCGTCTACTGTTAAATGAGTTTTCAGACTATTATTGAAAGATTTGATTAAGAAAAGTATAGCACTAAAATAATTTTAATTTAATTTAATAATTATAATAAACAACTGGAACAAGTATATATATTGGGAAGGCACTGATTCTGTTAAGCGATGTCTAAAGAATGTATATCCTTAAGATTGCTCGAATTCTGCAGTTTATGACGAAGTGGATTTCATTGCTGAAATATTGACTGAGTTTTCAGACTACGTATGAAGAATTTGATTTCTAATCAAAACAATCTTAAAAAATAATCTTATTTACTTTCATAAGTGTAAAAAATCAAATTTAAAAAAAGTTACAAACGGAAGACTGATTCTGTTAAACGTGGTCTGATGAGTGTTTATTTTCTTAACATTGCTCGTATGTTGTACAATTTATGATGAAGTGGAATACATTGAAGTGTTGATTGAGCTTTCAGACAAAGATTAAATTTTTTGATTGTTAAAAAAAAAATCTCTTATTTTCATAATAATAATAATTACTATTATTATTTTATTTTAATAATTACTATGAATTAATTCAGTAAAATTATATTAATGGTGATCTTGATTGCACTGAACGCTGCCTGAGGAGTATTTATTTTCTCAAGATTACTAGAATGATGAGCAATAAAGTAGGTAAGTATTATAATTAACACTGGAGCAAAGCAAAATTACAGGCTATTGATAACGGTCTGGGATCATTCCCAAAAAGAAAGATGCGAAGTCAAGACCACGTCATTTTGAGCCACGGTAAGATGACGAGGCAACGCCTGAGCTGGCACTCCACTCTCCAAACTTTCACACCACGCTAACGTGAGAACATTTGAGGCCACGACAGATTTGGCGTGCGCCAGGCCGCTTTGTACATGAGGGTCTTTGGTTGGATTCAAACTCTAAACCCTCCGGTTCTTCATCCGTTACTCTTACAATAGAGGTACCACTGCCCTCTATAGTATAGTACGAACTGAAATACATTACTGAAATGTTGAGTGAGTTACCAGACTACAGATAAAAGATTTTATTCATAGCAAAATATGCTTTTTTAATTATTATAATAATTTAATACCTTAAACAAAATTATATTTTAACACAACTTAACTTAATATTTTTTTATAATTTAATTTAATAGTTTATATCAGACATAAAGCTAATAAAATAGTATTTGTAATAGGAAGATCCTGATTCCGTTAAACGCAATCCAATTAGTGTTTCTTTTGTCATGATTGAATTCTAATGAATTGCAAGAATAACGATAGAATTAAACATTCAAAAAAACATTAAAGAATCAAATGCATCAAGCGAAATCTTAAAAAAGAAAGAAAAAATTAACACATTTCAAAAAGTCAAGTAGGAGAGATTGTAGGTTGCCAGGTGATATTTTCTTGTGAACCTACAGAAGGTTAACATTAGAAATATTGCTCCTTGAATCTGCTTGTCTTACGTTGTAGGTAGAGTCTAATTTTCCTTGTGTATTTAAAATGACCATAGAGCGATAAACCATGCAAAAACAAACACACACAAGTCACCTACGTTGAGCATTTGCAAGAATTTAGAATGGTTTGCTACTTCAAAAAAAGCCAGTTCTCCTTTTACCTACTTATAACCATTCGATCTATTTTCTTAAGATTAATATTTATATTTCTAAAAATATTCATGTGTTTAAACAATACATATTTCTTTCAGATAATAGATTCAAACTTATAACAAAATTAGAATAAACTTATAATACACACAGCTTTCGAAAAGTCAATCTCCTGTGTATGCGACGGCGAAACTATCTTAATAATTCGTATAATCCTGATTTTACTTTCCGGTCCATGACGTCATAGCGAGGACTTCGCCCTCTGTTCGCTAACGCTCGAAAACCAACACTCCTTTCGCAAGAGATTTCGCTTTATTTACTTTAACACATAATGCACCCTAAACTAATAGCCGCATCACTTAAAAACCTTTTCCATCTTGTTCCCTGTACAATTTGAATAAACCAGGTTAATCTCGAAATTTTCTGATGTGTACTTTCTCGGGAATCCGTATGAGAATCGAGGGATAAAAGCGAGTTCAGCCTTTTGGACTCCGTGCCAGACTTCACAGCGAGTTTCAACGTAAAATTTTTTTCAAAAAATCGTTGCCATGGTAATTGTTGCTTCGATAAATTTAATATCTGGCAAACTCGTTAGTTCAAAATGCAACCTTTCGTTTCACCGTTTCCGCTGCGCGATCAACAATTTGTACAATATCGCCAAATTATACTTTTCATCACATCAAATTTATTTATGAACCAATTTTAAAAATAATTATACCATAAGAAAGATTGCATTCTAAGCTTTCACATCGTGTTTTTAAATTTTAAAACAAATAGTATTAAGCTAGAGATATGACAGTTTTAGTTTTGTATCGGAAATTACGATCTAAAAGCTCCGAGAAATTTGTATGACTAACTTTTAATCACATCGAAGTTATTTATTAACCAATTTAAAAAATAATTATACCACAAGAAAAAGTACATATTAAGGTTTTCAAATTTAAAAAATAATAGTATTAAGCTATAGATATGACAAGTTTAACAAAAAGTCACGAACATTTCCCAACATTCTGAAATTTGTATGAACAACTTTTGATCGCATAGAATTTATTTATTAACCAATTTAAAAAATAATTGTACCGTTAGAAACATTACATTCTAAGGATTTCTGTGTTGTTTTAAAATTTAAAAACTAATATATTAATAAGCTATAGCTATGACAGTTTTAACAAAAAGGTAACGAAATTGTACCGATTTTTCCAGCATTTAAAAAAATTATTATCTGAAACCAAATTGAAATTTCTAAAGAAACTCGACGTGATGCAAAAATTTATGTTTAGAGGTACTCTGAAAGAAACTCACGCCTGAACACTGAAGATTTGTACGTTTTTTACACACTCGCGTTAGAAATTCCGCTTTTTTCGACTTTGACACTTAATGCACCGTAAACTATTAGCCGCATCGGGAAAAAAAATCTTTTTCGTCTTGTTCCCTGTACAATTTTGAATAAACCATGTTAACTTCGTAATTTTTTGATCCGTTCTTTCTCTGGAAATCGTCTAAGAATCGAGCGAAAATATCGAGTTTTCAATCCTTCGGCGGCGGTTACTTTTTTTAATGTAGAGAGATAATACTAATGTAAACAAAGCATTTCTTAATACTACGCAGCTTTGCATGATATGAGTTTTAAGGTGTCTTCGGCTTAATGAATCTGACTTTAGCGAAGTCTTGTTTTAGCGTATTTTATAATAGATTATATACCTTTACGACAAATAATTAGCTTAAAAGATTTTATTGCATTTATTAATATCCCAAGTCAAATTAATTAGCAATTCATATCACTCTGAACGCGATGAGATTTATGCGAAGTATAGTACCCACAACAGACATGACTAAATAAAGACAAATATTGGTTGAAAGAATATGGGTTTGGTTCTTTCGGTAGAATAGAATCCTTTTCAAAATAGACTAACTCCAAATAGTTCTATTACAAGATAAGGATAAATAAAATCTATTTATAATGGATTCTATTCGAAGGGACGTAACAGAAACTTTCCAAGTAATTTTGTCCCAAGCAAAACAGAAGTAGAATCTTACCATAGATGCTATTTTAAGGAAACGAAAGAATTATCCTAAAAGTTGAAAGAATCTGTGGATCTATTCAACCAAAGATGTGGTTATTAACACTCCTGTCTCGAAGAGGCATCTTGCTATTAGCAAAACTGACCAAATTTTGATGGACGAAATATTTCGTCTTTAGAAAACCCAATAACGATCATTTGAAGAAAACCGACCAGGTCTTGACATCGTACTCATAAAAAAAATTGGTAATATCTTGATGACGAGATATCTCGTTACTAGCAAACTTTGTCAGATCTTAATGGATGGAAATTTCCCAGAAATTTCGTGACGCTCTGAGGGTTAAAATTTACCCCTTTCAGTCTGTGGGGCCCAGCATGATTTTTGGGCCCCTTGGAGTTGGTGCCAATGAAATGCAGACTATTTGGTGACTAATAAATGTCATTACTCTGATACTTTGATTCAATCTTGGGGGAATGAGTGAAGTAATTAGTGATACATATTAGTTGAGTTCCTAGCTGAACATTCGTTGCTATCCATTAATCAATGACTCGTGTTACTGACAATTGGTTCTGTGTCCGAATTATCCACGCATTACCGATTGTTATTGTCATGTTTTTCTCTTTGTTTGCTCTTCCTAAGAACATATTGAGATGTCTTTCTACGAATTCGTTAGGGCAAAATATTTCTTTTACGTGAGCTTCGTTTTCCAGTGCTTAAATCTGTTTGTACTTTTTCTCGTTGAGAAAATAGTTGAAAATAGTTACAATAGTTACTCGGTTCAAGAGAAGAATAAAGATATCCGAATGTAGTAAGGATCTGTCCATAACCACGGAAACTTGATAAAGATTAAGTTGTCTAAACAAATATAAATCCATACATGGCACTGGTTATTTACCGTCCGGAAACTTTTTATACCTTTTTTGCAACGTGATTTTAAAGATGTTTCTTGTTGATTGTTGTTTCCAGATGACTTTTGTTGAATTTTAAGGAAGATGTGATGTATCTTACATTTTAGACCTCGTTGATAAAAGTTTTTTACTTTGTAGGTATAGTATGTATTTACTCTGTATGTATTTACTTTGTAGGTATTGTGTCTATTTACTTTGTACGTATTGTACGTATTTACTCTGTACGTATTGTACTTATTTACTTTGTACGTATTGTACGTATTTACTTTGAATGTAGTATTTACTTTGTATGTCTTGCATGTTTATACTTTGTATGTAGCATTTACTTCGTATATATTGTATGTATTGTTTTATTTACTTTGTAAGGATTGTATATATTTGCTTCGTATGTATTGTATGTGTATAATTTTGTTTGTATTGTAAATTGTATGAAGGCTTTACCCGGATAACATAGGAGAGTAAACAAGTGCTAAGTTCCACTGCTAGAGATGACTTCCAGATCTTATGATCCATAACAGACGCCCAATAGTGCGTCCATGTCATGGACATTTGCAAAAGGAGGACGAACACCTGTCCGTACTTAAAACGCATTAAGTAGATAATCTCCAGTACCTTTTTCATTACTAGTACCTCTGGAAAACACAAGGAGAGTTGCTTGCCTTAAATTTGCACCAGACATTTTGAAGGCCTAATTTACCATTGCCCTAAAAAACCAGGTTTACAGAAAGACAGTTACGAATTTGAGAACTGAAGAGTAATTAGTTACTTTTTAACGATAACTAGATTTGATCAATTGGATAATTGTTGACTCTCATTCCCCTCAATCATCCTCGCAATCTAAAAATACAAATTGATGCATTTATCCTCCTATTACCTTGTGTTTGGCAAATTATAGCCTATCCGGCTCCCATAAACCTAAATCAAACCAAACAATATAAACTACACATACTTCGGTCAACGAACACTGTATCTGCCGGGTTTCAATACTAGCTATAATTGTGGGTCCTAGTTTCAATTTAGGTGACGTTTCGAGTACTTACCTTAAAAGACTAGCAGAACTATTTTTTTATAACGCAGATTACTCGGCCTGCTAACAAAGGGTGGCGGGGTAAGTACTTGTTTAGATGACGGGCCCCAAAACTAAATTAGATAACAGGGACCAGTACTAGTTTAGATGACGATCCTCATTAGTAGTTTAGAGGAGGATAAGTCCCAATATTAAATTAGTTGACGAAAGTCAATACTAATTAAGATGGTGGACCCCAGTACTTGTTTATATGACGTGTCCCAATTATAGTTTAAATTACGAATTCTAATACTAAATTAGATGACGGACCCCTGTACTAGGTGAGATAAGGGGTCTCAATACTATGTTAGATGTAGCGGCTCAGAGCTAGTTAAGGTAACGGACCCCGAGTAATAGTTTAGAAGACTGGGCTGAGTGATAGTTTTGACGAAGAATACGTCTTACCTTTCGAAACCGGGGTACCACGATTAATTTTTGAGTCACAGGAAAGCGTAAGTTCGAAAAATTTAATGACTTGGAATATATAAATGAACGATATTGCGTTCAAAAGAGCATTTAACAAAAAATTTTATATATGCTCATTGATCTTGAGGTTATCGGCTGATGCAATCGCAGCACAAAGTTGAGTCACGAAAATGTGCACTGCAGCTCACATTAATTTAGTCTAGCTCCAGCCTCCTTTGTGTGAGCACGAAGTTTGAGGTGTCATTTGTTTTGTCTCTTTGCGCTTTATAAATAATAGAAAAAAAACTAAATATTCTTTACTTGTTTAAATATCTCACTTCAATGTGCGGAAAATCCAAAATTTTTAAATCATCCAAATATATGCATAATAAACACCAGAAGAATAATAAAAAACGTCAATAGGAAGGACGGTCGAGAGATAGGGAAAGCAAGATCCGGATATCCGATGCTGAGTGTCAACTGGCTCGGAGAGGGTTCTTGAAAGTATAGGCGTCGCACCTTCAAGGTGAACATGTTCAGTATTAGTTAAGATGACCGGCCGCAGTACTGGTTAATATGACTGGTCACAGTTACTAGCTCGCTCTGATGATTGGACTCAGTACTAGTTTAGTTCATTGGTCTCAATACTAGCTCGCTCTGATGACGGGACCCAGTACTACTTTTGTTGATTTGTCCCAGTACTAGTTCGTTCTAATGACTGGACCCAGTACTACTTTGGGTAAGGGAAACACTGCTAGTTTAAATGACGATCTCCTGTACTAGTCTAAATGACGGGCCTCTTATGAGATACAAGTATACCAAGCACTTGATATTTTTCTTGCACAACTGTATTAATCTTTTTCTTCGGTTTTATAGACCATTTTTATACATTTTTCTTAATTAAAACTCCATATAAATATTGTTACCAAAACAGACCGGCCCAAACTTTTTCGAGTTTTCCTCCCAGATTTCCAGCTTTGGTATCATAGTTCCAACGTGTCTCTCCCTATGTATCGATCGCGACTCCAGATACCAAGAAATATTTTTAAGAACCACCGAACGCCCCTCAAACCTCTTTAATACGACTCTCACCAAACCTGATTTCGTTTTTAATAAATATCTAAGAGAGCAAGGCCATCGTGTCGTGCCCGTTAGACCCTCCACTGTGTTTATGTAATCTCACCCAAAATGTGGGTCTTTGCACAAGTATAAAACGACTACCTTAATCCCAGAATCAGAAGGCAATCTCCAAAAGAAGTAAACCCCTGCAGCGAGCACTCTTGGGCTTGTCACCGTCCAAATACGTGCGTTTTATAGACCAAGGATATCACACACACAAATGAGGCTGGGAAATAAAATAAACAGAAAATAAACCGAAGCAATAAAGAAGATCCTAAAGTAAATTCACTTCCACGGAGGATTGGACTGTGAGAATTGAGCAAAGTCTCTTAGATTTGGATATTCCCTTGAACCCTCGAGTTTTAGTTCCTATTTCCATTAAGATGTTTTTTATTCCCCTCCTGTTGGATCAAAGAGTAAAAACGGAATTATTAAGAGTCGACGGTTAAGGGGGTCTTTTCCTTCCTGCTTGCAGGAGTTGGGGGACAGCTTACGAGGAGCCGTAAATCAGATCCCCGATTGAGGTCATAAAATTCGGTGATGGGATTATTCGGCGGAATATTTTATGATAGGTGCCGGACGTAATTCAGATGTACCGGGCTTCCTTTTAGGCTTGCGCTTTATCACGTTGCTCCAGTTCATTCAGAACTGGGGTAATGAAACACATCCAGAGAGTTCTTTCGATTGAGTTAGATTGTATCGCAAAGCTGCTGTCACGAGTCCTAGAGTTCAGTCTTGGTGGAGCTACTATTAATATGAATTTTGGGAACACCCCAAGAGAAATTGCATGTTTCTTTCGACTGAGTGGCCGTTGAATGTCTGTTAGATGATGTCAGTCAGTATAATCTTAGTACACTTCACGAACTGTTATTTACCATACAAGTGGTTTCGACGAGGTATCTCGTCCATCAAGTTCTGACCAATTTTGCTTATGATGAGTTATTACGTTTTCAAGATATTGTCGATGATTTTTTTTTATGATGACTAGATCAAAATCTGATCAACTTTCTTCTAATGACATCTCATCCATCAAGATTGGTCAGTTTTGCTAATGACGAAATACCTCGTCAGTACAACCATCAGATTTACTATAAATTTTGGGAAAACAACCAATACATTATATATTTTTTCGATGAGCTGAATTGAGTCACAGAACCGTTGGATGATGTCTGTTAGAAGATGTCACAATTCATGCAATTTAGTCTTGGTACATCAGGTGCTCTTTAAATATAAAGTTTGGATTAGCGAAACTCCCAAGAAATTATATGTTTGTTTGCATTAAACTTGATTTTGTAGAGCTATAGAACTGTTATTAATAAAAAGGTTTTGTCCAAACCATAAAAATAAAATTTTTCTAAATGAGCAGGATTGAGTAACATAGCTGGTCACAATTCACCTAGTTTGGTCTTAGAACCACAGGAAATGCTATTAACATGAAGTTATGGCAGCACCTAAGAAATTACTCGTTTCCTTCAATTGAGCTAGATTTCGTCCCAGAGCTACTTTCAAAGGTCGTTCAGTTAAGTCCAATTACTCCACTAACTTTTATTAAAATGAATTGTAGAAGCACACGAAAGAAGTTACAGATTTGTTTCAATTGCGATAGATTGTATTGCATAGTTGCTGTCAGATGCATCCAGTTTAGTCTTAGTGTACCTCGGGAGCTGTTAATATAAAATTTTGGGAATGCACCCAATAAATTACATGTTTATTTCGATTGAGCTGGATTGAGTAAGGAGGTGCATATTGTTGGTATTATACACTTTTATTCTTAGCAAGTCAGAAACGTTTTCACAAAAAGTTTAGAATAACGAAACAACTAAAATATTTTGTGTTCTTTCGATTGAAGTGGATTCAGTCGCAGAGCTGATTAATGTTGCTACAAGTCATTCAGTCCAAGCTCCATAGATGCTGCTAATAAGATGAAGTTAGAAATCACCTAAGGAATATCGTTTTTTTGTCGATTGAGCTAGATTGCGTCGCAGAGACACATTCCTAATTAGGTCAGTTTAGTATAAGTGCCTCATAGGCTGTTACTATTACAAATTTTTGAAACGCACACAACAAATGACATGTTTCTTCCGATTAAACTGGATTGGATTAGAAGGATGATGTTACACGTCATTCAGTTAATTCCTAATAACTCAGGACTATTATTAATACAAAGTTTGAAACAACGAAACACACAAAAAAAATGACGTGTTTTGTTCGATAGGGCTAGATTTTGTCACAGAGCTACTTTCACGCGTCTAAGTATATCCAGAAAGAAGTTTTCCTTTATTTAAACTTTGTAGTTTGTTATTTACAGGGTGCATTAAAGTAATGCGCTTTTTCTGGGTAAAATAGATTTATTGATCCAATTGGTACAAATGGTTAAAATTCTTCAAAATAGTCCCCTTATGCATCAATACATTTGCGGAGACGATTCTGCAACGCCTGGAAGGCACCCTGAAACTCCTCGATTGGAATGCCTCTCAGGAACCTTGTAACATGATGTTGGATGTTCTCCACCGACTCCCAGTGCTTTCCCATCAGCTCTCTCTTCAGTAGGGGGAACAAAAAAGTCACACGGAGCCAAGTCAAGGCTGTAAGGAGGCTGGGGCACCAAGAGGGTCTTACTCTGGGTCAGGTAGTTGGTGACGACGAAGGCCGTGTGGCTGGGGGCATTGTCGTGGTGGATCTTTAAGACGTCTTTGATGTCAGGCTTGACGCGCGCGACCCGGCGATTCAGTTGATTCAGCACCTCCAGGTAAAAAGCTGCGTTGACAAATTGTCCTTGCGGTACAAACTCAAATGGACCATTCCTCGGATGTCAACGAAAACAATCAGCATTGTTTTGATGAGAGACTTGCTCATGCGCGCTTTTTTGGGTTTGGGAGAAGACTGTGTGTGCCTCCTTAAAGGCGTCTTGATCCATTTGTTAAGTTTTCGTTGCATTCTTCCCAAGCCGGACACAAAACTTAATAGCGTACCGCTATTCCAGCGAACACTCCATCGCGCCGTCACACAATCGGAAAAAAGACTTTGCGCGAATAAACGTCCTACCGCTTCTACTGCTCGGAACCAACTGAGACCCGGCGCGTTTGGAAAGGCAGATCCACCACCACATTTTTCGACCAATCCGAGCACGCTGCGATGGATAGTCGCGTCACAATAAAATCATGCGCATTACTTTTATAATGCACCCTGTATTTAAATACTCCTGTGAAATGGCATATTTCTTTAAATTCTGCCAGATTACTTTGCAGTATTGCTTTCGCGAGTCACTTAGCTAGTTTAAGTGGTTGGCTAGTTGTAGCTTTGCTTCGCAAACCAACACCACGGGCAAGGCCGGGATGTAAGGTATTAATCTGGTGTAAAATTTTCCGAAGATTTCAAATCCGGTGAAGATATATTCAATTTAAAAATTACTTATTTAAAGAAAATCATATTTTTAGGTATCAATCTAAAATGAAATTTTCCGAAGATTTCAAATTCGTTAAGATTTTCATTCTATCTTTAGCGATTCCGATTTTACGAAAGAAAGCTTAACAATCTCAGTCAATAGGTTTTTTTTATTTCTTGTAATTTGTAAAATCTGTTAAAATGTAATGTTTTTTTTTTTTTTTAACGCGAAAGGCACGAAATGCATTCTGTTTATTTTTGAAAAGGGAAAATTACCGTGACGTCACTATCTCGTGCGAAAATATAAAAGATATATTCAATTAAAAGTTGTTTATATTAAAAAAAAACATATTTTTAAGTATGGATTGAATGTGAAATTTTCCTCAGATTTCAAATCCGCTGAAATTTTTACTCGATCTTTAACGGTCTAGGAGATATAAAAAGAACTAATTTAATGCAGTTAAAAGATTGTTTGTTTTTATCGTCTGGCTGAAAAATTATTCCTCCGATCAAAATCAAAACGGAAATGAAAACAATAAATTAAGAATATATTATCTCTTCTATGCTGTAAATTTTCCGCAGATATATTCAGTTGAAGATATATTCAATTTAAAAATTATTTATTTGAAGAAAATTTTATTTTTAGGTAGCAATCTAAAGTAAAATTTTCCGCAGATTTCAAATCGGTTGAAATTTTCAATCTATCTTTAGCAATTCCGATTTTACGAAAAAAAACTTAATCCCAGTCAGTCAATTTGTTTTTTTTATTTTTTTTATTATTTCTTGCTCTCATTGAAAATGAGAATGGAAGCGTAAATGTAATGGGACTGGAAATGTTATATGTTTTTTTTTTTTTTTTAACGCGAAGGGCTCCTCCGCCGCGCAAAATCAAACCGGAAACAAAAACAATAATTTTCTGAGCTTCTCCGAAGCGATGAAAAAAAGTTGGCATAGATCCAAGGTCACGTGGGGAGAAAAGTTAAGATTGGGTCTGTTCTTCTTTCGTCCAAAGAAGAACCACGTAGAGAATAAAACTATTAAATTCAAATAAAAATCTGCTAGATTGAATTTTAAAATTTCGCCGACACCCAAAAATGGCAAAAAATTCAGACTACCTGTGTGTCAAATCGCAATGCTGCAAATGCCATAGAATCGTCAGGATTTTGCGGCAAGAAACAGACAGACAAACACTTCCTTTTATAATAGTATATATATAAATATGCACACACATTCTTCTAGATAATTTTAATGAACTTGCTGTATAGCAGGTATATCATAACTATGTCCATAGAGGACAGTTACATTTAATGGTGCGTTCAGCGGGTAGGCTATGGTTTTCGTTCATGCATTTTTAAATGTACTTGGGAAAATAGATAAAGTAAATAGTTTAAAAAATGATAACAGACCATTTATATGGATTTGTTTTAAAATAACAAACTTAGATGCTAACTATATTTACAATCTTCAGCCACGGTCAGGCTGCTTTCTTTGAAGCGGCCATTGCAGGAATAATACTTGTTATTTGTAGAATAAATCGTTTAATAAGTGACATACATTTATTATTGCTCATAAAAAGGAAAATAATATGTGGATCAACAACATCGTACTTGATTCATTAAAAAGTATCGGATTAAGTGGGGTAAGTGCGTCCACTGAATATAAAACATGTCTGATTAATCCTCCTGTTGATAGTCTTGACGAGAAATTTCGTCATTAGAACAAAACTGATCAGATCTTGAAAGACGAGACATCTCTTCATTAAAATACAACTGTCCAGATCTAGATAGACGAGATATCTCGTTATTAGAACACTACTGACCAGATCTTGATAGACGAGGCATCTCGTTATTAGAAGGAAATTGAGTAAATATTTATAGACGAGACATCTCGTCCTTAGAAGACAACTGGCCAGATCTGGATAGACGAGATGTCTCGTCATTAGAACAAAACTTACCAGATAGACGAAATAGTTCGTCACCAAGATATTACCAATTTTTCGATGATAACGAGTTCAAGATTTGGTGCGGTTTCTTCCAATGACGATATATCTCGTCCACCAATATCTGGTCAGTTTTTCTAACGGCGAGATACCTCGTCGATACAACCACCAGTTAATACCCGTTGTTTTCTATAAAACAAGTTCTAAAAGCTTTTCTTTTTAACCCATGATAAAGTATAAATTATAATTATAAGAGTTTTTTTCTCGTTTTTTGCACACTAGTATACATTATAACATCGAAAAGGCCAACCATCGATACTGCTTTTTAATTTTTCATATAGTCAAGAATGAATGATAATACAGGTGTATTTTAAACCATGCGCGTTAAAAGCAACTGAAGTTAAAGAGAAAAAAATTCGCTCAAAAAATGTTTTCTTTCGCAAAGGAACACTTATTCTTGCAAACATTGTTTAAAAGTATGTCCACGTAGCTCATAAATTTTGGTTGGTCTTTACTGAATTAAAAAAAAATAATTTGATATTCGTATACCCCCTGTGAACGTTTTACGACATTATTCCTTAAGTTTCCAGACTGTTTTTATATCGACTCCTTAAGAAAATTCTAATCACAAGTTTCGAAACAAGCGTAACGACATTGAAGTCTCATCTTTTGAGAAAAAATAAAAATACGGCTTCTACAATCTCTTTAATTCATTGTTGTGACGTGTAAAACATTCTTGTGACGTCAAGGTAAAATAAATTCCCTTGTCCGTGGAAATAAGTATTTATAGAAGCTAAGTATGCCTTATACTAAATGAAGTTATTCTTTTAAAAGTTAATTTGACATAATTAAAATGATAGATAGAATTGACATTTCGGTTATTACTAACCTTCTAAAACCATAATTATCTCATGATAAATGATATATTCAACTCAAATACTTGCCAAATACGTACAATGAAAAGTGTGATGCACGGTTGATACGTGTAAAATATATTGTGAATGTAAATGTGCTGAGCACCAGTAGAGGGCGTTGTAAACAAAGCGTACGTATGTGTTGGTTTGCGAAGGACAACGATCAATGTCAAAAGCGGCCAAATTCGAATTGCGAAGACATCCAATAGGCGTGATGTCACAATTATTATTTTTATTGAATATTTAATTTAAAAATTATTTTTTAAAGAAAATAAAATGTATAAGGTATCGATCTGGTGTAAAATTTTCCGCAGATTTCAAATCCGTTGAAAATTTTAATCCATCTTTAAAAGATCCAGATTTTGCAAAAAATAACAAAACAATGCCAGTCCAATTTTTTTTATATTTGTTTTGCTTTCCTTGGCTGGAATCGTATGAGCGCAGGAAATGTATTTCTCGAAAGCTAAGGTTGGCGTGACGTCATAATCTCACTTGTGAAAACATAAAAGATATTCAATTTAAAAATTATTTATTTTAAAGAAAATCATATTTTTAGGTACCGTTCCAATGTAAAATTTTCAGCAGATTTCAAATCCGTTGAAATTTTTACTCCATATTTAACGATCTAAGAGGTAGAAAAAAGAACTACATAACTCCAGTTAAATTTTATTTCTATTTTTCGTCGGCTGAAATCGTTTTTCCGCAAAATCAAACGGAAGCACGGAAAAAGTAAATTTAGAATATGTTATATCTTTATGCTGTTGCAATTCGAAAGAAAACTATAATAATTAAATTCCATTAAATTCATTTTTAAATGTTTTAGATTGAATTTTACAATTCGGGCGCCGTAGAAAAATTGCAAAGAATTCGGACTACCTGTGTGAAAAATCTCATTATTTTAAGTGCCATAGATTCATTAGGACAGACCACACATACACACAAACACTTCCTTTTATAATATTAGAGATGTATTCGTTTAACTTTGAGTTGATTGATCCTTGATCCAGTCTGCACGACGTAGAGATCGATTTATTTAAACATAAAAGTAACTTAATTTCATTTTAAAATATTATTTCTACAAATATGTCTCGACTACTTCTATTCGAAGTTTCTAAATTTTGAAAAATAGTCTTGAGAGTCTTGCATTAGAAAACCAAAAACTGCACATTGACTTTGAGAGTACCTGTAAATTCTGTAAAATCGATATTCAAACCAACTTCACACACGATTCCATTTTAAAATAATATTCTACAAATAGTTCCCTCTGCTGTTTCAATTCCTATTTCCTAAATTTTGAAAATAGTTTTGAGGCTTGCAGTAGAAAACATCAGATTTATCTTGAGTATGTCTGTTAGCCTCTAGATCGGAAGGTCCCCGGTTCGAATCCGGGTTCGGGCATGGATGTTTGTAAGCGTATACCAGCTCAGGTGCTGCTTCGTCATCTGAACATGGTGCAAAATTACGAAGTAATTGTTAGGAGCAATGATGGTCCTCCCACTGGGTGCTCCTTCACAAGTGGCCATCACTTCCGGCCTTGTAGGGGCCAATGACTTCGGTCAAATGTGCCCGCCATTAGAAAAACGATCTTGAGTATGTCTTCAAACGAGCTGATTTTTTTTTATTTGCTATACAACTAATAATTCCCTATATTCTCTCAACTTCCATTGCAATCTCATAAATGTAATATAATCCTTTAGAAAAAAGCTTTTCAAAAGATTCTATTGTGCGAAAATTAGCATTAGAATCTTTGCAAATACTTCTATTATATGGAAGAGCCCAGGTAGTCCGGTTGTTCGAATCCAACCAAAGGCCGTCGTGTACAAAGGGGTAGTGCATGTTAAATCTGTCGGAGCCTCAAATTTCATCATGTTGGCGTAGTGTGGAAGTTTAGAGAGTGGGGTGACAGCTCAGGTGTGATCTCGTCTTATGACCGTGGTTCAAAATTAAGTGGTGTTGTCCTAAGATCTTTCCTTTCGGGTTGGATCTCGGACCGTCTCCGATAGCCCGTTGTTTTGGTCCAGTGCAACGTTAATTAAATATGGCTACGTAAATATAATACAATCCTTTCAAAAAAGCTTTCCAAAAGATTGTAAGAAAATGAGTGTTTGAATCTTTGAAAGTAATCCTATTACAAGGAAGGTGGACGTTCTAAATAATTCTACTCTTCGTAAAGGTTGGTTGTTTTATTTATTTTATGGGCCATATTTGACCGTTCGGCGACAGACATACAATATCAAGTAATAGGCACATACAATGAAAGGTTTAATGACACAGTAGACACACCCAGGGAGGAATCGAACCTGCACCGTTTACAAGTCAGAAGTTTTTAGTAGAAGTAGTGGACATACCCAATGGGTCACGACGACTGCTTTAAGTGAAGTTCCGTAAGAAATCTAACGTGAGGAAAGAACCAAAAAAATTGTTGCAAATGATGCTATTTTAAGGAATACCAATAAAATCTTTCTAAAGATTGAAAAATCCATAAATCCTTTAGACAAATGTGTCTATTTAGTCACGAAGTGTGTAGTGGGGAAAACCCATTACTGCAATACTCACAAATTAGTTTTTCTAAAGGTTAACTGAAACAGCGAAATTTCCATCTTCTCGTATTAATGATCTCAATTAGGGCCCATTTTGACAGTAAAACTGTACCAAAGAAAACGATGTCGGAAGTTTATATTTAGAGCAACTTGAGAAGCGAAACATTTCCTTTTTCGCCTGAACGCACTCGCAAACAAGTAAAAGTCATTAAATGTTCGAACATCAAAACCCAGAGTTTATAAAACACGAAAACCTAAAACAAAAAGTGGAAGATTCCTTACATATATTCCACCCTACCGTAACAAATATATTTTTCTAGAAAGATTTTTTGAGAACGCAGTTTCTCTGGATTATTCGCGAGAGGAATTCTGAGAGAAAACGAGATAGCAAGTATATATTTTAAATTCGAAGGGACCACTGAAAAACATCGAGGAGAGAAAAACAAAATTCTATTTTTCTCAGGAAACATAGTGTATTTACTTTCATCTGGACTTCTTCTGTGAGAGAGATATTTTTTATCAATGCAAAGGGTGTAAATATCTACTCAGATTTCATTCAATTCGTCTACAGACAAGAGATCAATGTGTGACTATTCAATCAAATCTGCCTTATGGTCACTCCTATATTTTAAAAGATTCGGGAAACCAAATCAACAAGATATCCGTGACAGTGTTGGACAAATAAAAGAACAAATCATGAGGTTCTTAGGGCGCAGTTTTCTGTAAACACTCGAAGAGCAACTTTCATCGTTCAATAAAAAGAAATTGTTACGGGGGTTAAACTAAAAATAGCTTCTCAAAACCGTTATTCGTTATTGAATTTCCAGAGTCATGTCCCAAAAATAATCTATCCAATAAAAACACATTTTTCAAGCGACTATCGCAAATAATTTCACCTATAGATCGCATTTCTCACAGTATCCACTTTCGTGTGTAGAGAGTACTTGTTTCACATACAGATGTGAAAACAATATATTTTTGAGCTGTTGGATTTGATTCATTGCGTTTTGGTAACGTTTGGCGTGAAAATTCATGTGGATCAATTAAAATCAAATTAGACGGAATTTAGTGTTAAGAAACAGGGACTAAATGCATCCACCAATGGATTCTGAAAGGAGCAATAGAATCTTCCACGCGATTTTATTATAAGGAAATGAGCAATTGAATGTTTCCAAGGGATTTTTTCTATTTCAAGGAGAAAACGAATAAAATCTTTGCAACGAATTGAGTTACTAGTAAAGCAAGGAAAGAAAGAATTAAATCTATCCCTAAGGATTCTCTTTCACTCGATTCTATTACAAGGAAATGAGCAATATAATGTTTACAAAATATTTTATATTCCAAGTGGAAAACGAACAGAATATTTCCAAAGGATTGAATTACAAGGAAATCAAGGAAAGAAAAAATTAAATCTTTCCTAAGAATTCTCTTTCACGCGATTCTATCATAAAGAAATGAGCAATAGAATGTTTACACACAAAATATATTCTATTCCAAGTGAAAAACGAACAGAATATTTCCAAAGAATTGAATTACTGGGAAATCAAGGAAAGAAAGAATAGAATCTTACCAAAGAACTCTCTTCCCATAGAAAGGATAAACAGAATCATTCTAAAAGCAAAAAATAGAATCCACGGTTTCGTTGGAGGTATGTGGTCATCATGCATTTAGTTATTATGCGTATTATGGATGATAACAACACTTCACTATTAAGAAACTAACGATGTTCAGAGGGTTGGTTGATAAAGCTTCCGTTGCCCAAGGTTTATGAAATAATATTTATTCGTTAGTTCAGGCAAAAAGTTATTAAATATACAGTAACAAACAACCACAACAAATTTCAAATATGTATATTACTTACGGAAAACAACTTAGTATTGTAAATACGTCGTAGTCATGAAAAAGAGAAAACTGAGAAATAGTGTTACTGTTCCATTAACCTTGGCCGTAGGCTAAATACAATACTATTTGTGAAAAGTGCAACACCATGAAGGAATCATGCAAATTAAACGAAACTTGCAGAAAACTCGAAACAGATGAAGATATGCAAATGATTAGAATTACAACGCGATCACGCATGTGTGGTCCTTAGAAACACCCTCTAAACTTCCAAATAATAATTTTTTCCAATAAATTTTAACGAAAGAGCAAAATAAAAAGCAGAGGTATTCAAAAAGAAAACGAAAGTTACTCGTAAAACTAACCATGCAAGCGCGGTGAGAGCTGCAGACTGACTACAATAGCGCTGCACAACACGTAAACGATTATTAAAGAATTCAGTTATTCAAAATGACAGATCCCGTGAAGAAAGCTCAATGTATCGAGTGAATGGCCCCATAGTATGGCCTCCCCGGTCTCCTGACATTACTCCATACGACTTTTCTTTTGGGGTTAGGTAAAAGATGTTGTGTACCGAACAAAAGTTAATAGTGTCGTGGAATTGAAACAAAAAAAGATCCAAACAGCTGGTAGCTACTGTTGATCTTAGCATGCTGAAACGTTCGTGGATTGAATTAGAATATCGTCTTGATAGTCTTCGTGCTACGAAAGGATCTCATGTGTAAATTTACTAAGGTAGTAGAAAAAGACTTTTTGAATTATTCCATCTATTGTTATAACTAGTTTTGCTGTAAGTCTATTCCTTTTTTTAATAAATTTTGAAGTTGTACTGATCTTTTTGAACATCCTGTATATTAATGTCTACTAATAGGTATAAAAATATGACATCAGTCATTAGTTATAAATTGTCAATGCTTTAAAATTAGAGTAGATTTGAATATTTAAAAATTAGAATTTTGTTTTTCCAGATTTTCAAATCATGGATTTGTTTAACTCTGTAAAGTTTTATTACTAATTCCAAAAATTTTGAGTTTGGTTGATTTTTGTGATATTTTAAATAATATATATTTACACATCATATCAGGTTGAGTAAAAAGTTTTACGTCACGTGGAGATACTTCCGCGCCAACAGCTGTCATTTATGTGGTTCTTATCTTTTCCACAAACGTGTTTTTGCATTCAAAAGCTGAAGGTTATAACTACACGACTGTGTAATTTGTTTGTTAAAAATTTACTATCTTTTGCGTAAAAAAGTTTTTAAAGTGGAGCTATCACGTCAACAGATCAGACCGATTATGTACTATGAGATACGTAACAAATACAGTGCGACTGAATGCCACTAAAAAATGTGTGAAAGTTAAGGCATCAATACTGCTTCTTACACTGCAAAAATTATCCGTTGTTTTTACGGACTTTTCCCGTATATTTGACTGTTTAAAGCTGTTTTGTTGACAAAACGGTTTTTTACCGTTTTTCACTCTAGCCATATACGGTTTAAAACCGTCAGTTCAAATTCTAGTTCTCGTCATTTCGGTATTGCTTTGCGTACGATAACTTTCCCTTTTCTTAAATCATTTTAAGATTATTTTCTACACTTGCTCTTATTTTTCAGCAATTATTTTATGGTTTTGAACATCATGTAAATAAAAGTGCGATTCGACTTTTATTTAAGCTTTTCGTTATTCATCAGTTGGCAACCAGGTCGTATGTTGTTTGGGCGCCATTTTTGATCGACGAGTGCTCAAATAGTTTCAACTCTAATTATCAGGTGAGCTTTTACTTACTTTTCATGCTCCTTTTGTCAATTTTTAGAAATTAGATTCTTACCGTAATGTCTGTGTTTAAATGTGAACTCTGTAATTTCAAAACAAAATTAATCAAAACCTATGTTGTCCTCTGGAGTTTGCATCGAAATGTTCACGGAGTAACATTCCCTTGTGGTGCTCAATCTTGCCATCTCTGTTTTAAAAACTACAGGTTGTCCTAAAAGTTCCCGTACTCCAACTTTGAAAATAATTATTGCCAGTGTTTTTTTTTAATTATTGAATTTTATCGGCTCTTTAATTTTTATCGTTTCATTTTCTTTGCACTCAAGTTGTTCAATAATAAAGTTGTACGTATTTTTGTTCTTCATTGCAAGATGAATTTATCACGCATTCAGAGAATTGCGCTGTTTTAAACTTATTTTGAATGCAAATAATTTTATCGACATAAATATCCAAGTGATGCAATACCGAGTAAATATGAATCATTTTGAAATTAAATAGAAATTTGACAGTCAAAACTTTTTGAAAAATAAAATTAAAGTTTTAGAATTTATTTAGTATTTATGTCATGTTAGGGCAATGAAGTTTAGCAACTGAAACAGGTCAAGACAATATTTTAAGCAAATTAAAGCCAATTTTTTATTTCCTTAAAACGTGGAGGTGACGATATGTTTCAGTTTCATCTAACACAATGTAAATAGTCTTCAGGTATTTAATCAAAAATGTACTATTCATGAGTATTCATTGTCAGTTGTTTTAAAATGGCCATAACCTCATCTTGAACTGTTGCTTCACATTCTTCATAGGAAACAAATTTGTTTTTAGTGTCATGTCATCTCGACATGAAGCGGATCTGGTAAGAAGCTTCAAAACATTCAGTGACATTTGCCACATAATAGCAAACACTCTTTCTACCAAATACTTTGACAATTATATATTCATTAAATGCATTTGAGTCGGGTCGCAAAGATTCAGACATTGAGCAGAATGGCAGAACATTAAGTTTTTCACTATTTTCAATTTATCTATGTAATGTGATTTGGTCATGTGAATCTCTGAAATGCACACGTTGTATCTCCCCAAATCAACATGTACCAGTATCTCATCTGTTCCAAGGTTATCTTTAGGTTGAAAATTGACCTGTATTGATGGGACTATGTTGCAAACATGCTTCATGAAGTAACGAAGCATATCATTAAATTTATTAACTAGCGCTTTGACTTCTATTTCAACTTTTGATTTAACCACTTTCTTAGCTGACTTTTTTTTATTTATTTCACTGTAAACTTCTTTCCTCTTCCATTGCTCATCACAAGTAATCACAATTTCAAAATCATTTGTCTCAACGCGTTTGTTAATGCACTTATTTCCAGACATTCTTCTTCACTTTTTACTACATCCTGACAGCAGAGATTTAACCATCTGATCTAAATCATTGTAATTAAGAACTTTGAGGCTTTTTAATTTTTCAAAAGTTAACAAAACATTTTCATGTTTTTCACATGCACATGTTTCTTACATCAGGTTGCAATACCCAACAGCTTCATCTGGGTTAACTACTCCACTCTGTTTGGTGGAATATTAATTTTTTTTTCTTCAAACAAGATTTTCTTGTCTTTTCAACCCATTTTTTTTGCTGAGCCCTCTTTTATGTCAGAAAGTTCTGGATCATTTTTAATTCCATTTCTTTTTTGCTAAGACTCCTTCCAGACTTTCCTAAATTTATTATATCAGATTTCTTAGACATGGTACCAACTAGGCCAGATTGACATGATACCAACTGGTACCATGTCAGAAACAACAAAGAGAATTTCAGTCATGAGGATACTTAAATTATCTCCCAACTCAATGCCATATTTTTAAGGAAAAATTAAAAGATTTTATCAGCGTACATAATCAGACCCAAAGTTACAAGTGTTCAAACATTGTAAATCAAATAAAGCTGGTTGGCTTTATTCAACAGGTTCATATCAGAACCAATTGGCAGGTTAAATCGGTACTGGTTAGAGAAAAAACAATTGGACTGCTTATTTGTTTACCCAAGATTGTTCTTTAATAAATAACCTAATTCTTTTAATAAATAACCATTTATAATCACTGTTTTACCATATCATTGCACAAATTCCTGATAAGAAATATTTGCTCACCTCCATGGAGGTGAAATTTTAATGGTTGGATCACATTTATGCCTAACCTAAAACAATCCCAACCATGTGCATTGATTTCCAGATTGTTTTGTACATTTTCTAACTATGTGTTGAAAAAAGTTCAGCAATAAATGAAAAAATATTAAGTTAAAAAAAGCCATGGCAGTGAGATTGTTAAAAGAACTCAAGAATTTTCTGAGTATAAATATAAGAAACAGACAGTCATACTTGCTATTGAGTCAAAGATATCTTACAGTAAAGATGGCTCATTAGAGCTTCTTTTAATTACACTTTCAGACATGTACTTCCTTCTAGTAGACTTTTTTAAAGGTTATGTACTTTTTATGCAGAGCTGACAAAAATAGTAGGGACAAAATAATTTACTGATTTTTCAACATTAAATTTAATGAAAAATATAATAATTTCTGGTTCAATGAAATGAAAACTATTAACAATGAAACTATTAATATTAAATACAGATATTAAATAAAGGAATTTTTATACTTTTTAAGTTTCAACTATATTTCTTAACCTAGAAACAGGGTTAGGAACAGCCACGGAGGTGATATTTTCCATGTTTAATCCACTTTTTTAAGTATAAATATGCACATATTTATTCACTTGAAGATATCTGATGAAAATATACCTCAATTAAGATCTATTTCTATTGTATAAAAATCAATTGACACATGAAATTCATAAAAAAATATGCATGTGACTCAAATTTCCACTTAATTTCAGATTAACCCAGATACAGTATATCAACGTATTCAACAATTTTTTGCATTATTAGAAGTGAATGAACAAGACTCTTGGTTCCAACAAGACATTGTAACTTGCCATACAAGTAATGACACCATGGGCATGCTTCCAGATTTTTTTGGCGATCGACTCATCTCAAGAAACCATTGGCTACCTCGTTCCGTGATCTGTACATTCCTGACTTTTTTTCTGTGGGGATATTTAAAGAACAAAGTTTATGACGATAATCACCAAACAATAGGTGATCTGAAAATTGCCAGTACTCAAAGGATACAAGAAGTCACTCTCAGCATTTTGAAAGGTGTTTCTAATAATATGTGTAAACTACTCAGCGTTGCCTCCCAAGAAAATTGCAGAAATTTTAAACATTTATTATAAATGTAAGTCCAAATTATTTTCGTTTATAAGTGCTTTTCACCATTAACGTAAAAATATTTGTTTTAAAGTTTGTTGATTTTGTATAGTAAATTCATAAATCGTCAGTACAGGAACTTTTAGGACACCCTGTACAATTCTTTTAAGTATTGTGTTTTTCAAGATCATAAATTTGTCAAAGAAATACGGAGAATTGAAGGCACAATTTTAAATTGCAGTTTAAGTACATGCGAGAACATTACTTTAACTGATTTGTCGCATTTAATTTTTCACATGATATTTATAAAAAAAAAAGGGTTGGGTGCTATAGTGTTTGATTTTATTTTTTAAATTAGTTTTAACCCTTAACTGCTGTGTCACAAACCGTCTCCACACTAGTGTGGAGGGGTCTCTCAGACCTTGCTCACTAAAGTGCGTATAAAGTTAATTAATATATATTAATGAAAGATTCTTTAGATAATTATTATTTATACATTTTAAATTTAGATAATTCAATTCTTAACATGAAATATATCAGGACATTTCAACCCTGGAAATTAAAACTATGTTGTGGTTTGGTGTTCTAACGGCACAATTGGGTCCCCCCCCCCAGCATCCCATTTGAAGTTTTTTTTTCCGTAGAAATATTCTTGTGAAGACGCACTTAAAATGTCTTCATCTGCATAGATTTCCAATTCTGTTTCGTGTTTGCTTTCAATAGTATCCGAAATTTCACTGTCCCAGTACTTCTATTTCCGACCAATTATCAACAATATCCTGAATTTCTTTTTGTGCTAGATACAGAGGTAGTTTCTTAGTAAAGTTTGTTGCCATTTTAGACTCTGCTGAAATTCCCTACTCAAACTTAGTCTATTTCATTCAGCAAGAACTGTAACGCAAATGCTGTGTAGGGTCTAAGAGACCATGCGGGAAATGCAAATAGTTGGGACAGCCAAACCAGTGTTGGAATGTGGCTTCTCTTGGACGTAAAAGGAAGGTACTGAATAGGACATTGACCAATATTCACTTTGAGAGGTGGAAACAACCTGTCACTCGGGGTCTGTGAGACCCATGACAGCACTTAAATGTTAAATAAACTTGTTAAACTTTGAATAAAGCAAAATCACTAAAGAATTTTTCTCTGTCCAATTTGTATTTTACAGGTGTTTTCTGAGGATGAATCCTGATAAAGGATCCAAAGCCACCAAAAAAAGAAATCCGTGAATCAAAAAGTTTTGATCTTATAAAATAAACTTATGGACTTTGAATGGTGTTGAACATTTCATTGAATAGATATGAAAATATTAGGTATCTTGATTCTGTTAATTGCATCAAAGTTATTGTATTGTAATCATGGTTTGATTTAAAAAAATTTAAATCAATGAACCCTGATTATATTTGTATTTCTGTTTATTGTATATTTTTGCCTGCTCATTTTGTATTACTTTAATTTTTATTGCTTAAATTATGTGCAACAAACAAATGTACCTCACAAAACAGCAGCGTATAATGTAACCATATTTAAAGGTGTTTTGCTATTTAATAAAAGTTATCAATGTTTCTTAAATGAAAAGATCCAGAGTTCTATATTTTGAAAATTTATCACTGTTGACATAAAAAGACAACATTTATTTTTTCATTTATACAGACTTTTTTCTACATGTTGATATAGTTTGTTACTTAATAAGTATCCTCAACATACATATTGAAATGATTTACTTTAATTTTTATCATTCTGTATAATTGAATAATATTCTAGCATAATTTAGTTAGACTATTTAATTTAAATGTTTGAACATTATTAAAATAACAAAAGTAATAAACATTATTCAGTGAAACCTGTCTATAACCATTCTGTAGGGATCTAAATAAAATATTGTTATAGACAGTATCGTTACACTCAGATTTCACTGTATATTGATAGCATTATGAATAAAAGGAACTGTGTACTGCACAGTATTTTTCTTTAATTTATTTGCTCTGCAATAGTTATATACTGTTTTAAAAGATGACTTGACCATTTTATCCACACTTCGAAACTAGATTTCAGAGAAAACCCATTATTTTGTGTGCAAAACTGTTTCAACTGTATAGCTGAAATTTACATTTTTCCCCAATTCGTAAACCTTATAGTATTAAGTGTAATTCCATTATTTTGTGTTTAAAACCATTTTCACTGCATAATCCAGCATATTTTTTATGGTAACTGGTTGTAACATCAATTCCACATGGTTTTGTAAACAGTTATAAACTAAAAACTACAGTAAACTTGTTCTTGACTAGTTAAAAATAGTTCTGATTGCGAAATTATACTATTTTTTATGGTAACTGGTTATAACTTTCACCAATTAAATACTTTTATGTAAACAGTTTAAAACTGAAACATATGGAGAAAACTAGATCTCATGGTATAAAACAGTTGCGACTACAAATTTACTTCATAACTTTTACGGAAAAAATGTGATATCATATGGCAAAATACCGTTGTGAATACGGTTTTACTAAATAACTTTTACGTGGGAAACTTGATCTCGTATGGGGAAAACCGTTGAGAATACGGTTTTACTTCGTAACTTTTACGGGGGAAACTTGATCTCGTATGGGGAAAACCGTCGAGAATACGGTTTTACTTCGTAACTTTTACGGGAAAAACTGGATCTCATATGGGAAAAAACCGTTGTGAATACGGTTTTAATTCGTAATTTTTACAGGAAAAACTTGTTCTCATATGGTAAAAAACCGTTGTTTCTACGGATTTACTTCGTAATTTTTACGGTTTTGCACAACCAACCCAGCTGCCAGTTTAAAACCGTAAATTTTACGGGATTTTTTTTTACAGTGTATGATACAGTCAAAGTTTGGTTTCGGAAGTTTAAAGTTGGAAATTTTGACATTGAAGTAGAACCACGTTTTGGCCGCCCTATTGAAGTTGATTGTGAGCAGTTAAAGCAAATCATTGATCAAGACAGAAATGTTTCAACACTAACTATTGCGTTAGAGCTTGACTTTTGCCAAAAAACAATAGTTAAATCTCTGAAACGCATAAATCAAACGTTTAAGGTCAACCGCTGGGGGCCTCACGAATTGACTGCTGAAGACATGCGCAAGAGAAAAGCGGCCTGCTTGGCTCTGCTCAGAGATCAAAGAAAAGAGAAAATTCTGGACATAACTGTGACCTGTGATGAAAAATGGGTGTACTACAACAAAACAAGCCGTAAAGGAGGGTTGTCAGCACCTGGGAAATCAGCAGGCTTGGTTGCAAGACGAGCCCTAACTAACAAGAAGGTGCTTCTCTGTATCTGGTGGGATTGTCGCGGAATTATCTACAAAGAGAACCTGAAAAACGGACCTACTATCAACAGTGCAATATACAACAACATGCTAATTAAAGTTCTGCAGCCCTTCGCGACAAACGAAAAACGAGTTCAGAAGGAAGGTGGTTCTCTTTCAGCAAGGTATCGCTCGGCCACATATAAGTACGATGACCGGCTGGACAAGCTGGAGTGGGATTTGATGCAACATCCACCATACAGCCCTGACATGGCCCCTTCGGAATCTGTTTTGATACCTACAGCTGTATCTTGAAGGCGCAATCTTCAATTCAAATGAGGAGGTCGTAAATGAGTTCGATCTCTTTCTGAATTCGCGCACCCCAGACGATTCTAGATTTGAACGGAGATTACTATCCTCATTAGCTTTGCTGTTTTCGTATGTATTTATCATTTTAAAATAAATATTTTTTTTGGCGGAAAACTTTTTACTCAACCTGATACAAAAAGGAAAGCATGATCATAAAAAAAATTATCCTTGAAAACTCCAGGAAAAGTTATAATTCCTATAGAATTATTCAGGGGGAAAAAACGTTCTAAAAATCTAAGTTTCATCTTAAAAAATGTATTCAAAGGATCATTACAGCCATAAAGCAGGAAATAAAAATGAAAAAAAATATATTATTTAAAAAAAAAAAAAAACGAAATTTTTACAATCTTATTGAGATTGTTACTATATCACGTCCAAAATTAAGTAATGGTCGACGCCGTCGCCATTTGATATCGATCGTTACACATACCCGGACACGTACCTAGCAATGGTATTAATATTGTGCCTGCTAAATTCATTTTATTTTTCGATAAAAAAAACTATTAATCTTATAAAAAGAGATTATGATTAATTTATTAATTTTTTTTATATTTTTTTATTATTTTTTATTTTTTTATGTTTTGGGACATTGGTACTTTTTTAACGAAAATTATATCGGCAAAAAAAAACCGGCATATCGATCGTTACATAATTTGACATTGCATTTTTAAAAATAAGAAAAGTATGTTTACGACAAAGAAAATGAACAAAAACACATAAAATGCTTAAAAACGTATAAAAAGTTATTTTAAAGACAAATAAATGCAGTTTAAAGTACATACAATACATATTTTGCTTCAGATATTGAGCTATATCGATCATTACTCTTAGACATCGCGAAAGGATAGAATTACTGTAGTTTTGTTTCTTTGTTTATACTTCAAAATTTTAAAGTAATGATGCCATCTACTGATCAAAATAATAAACAAACTATCGTTATACTCTATTCATTTTTTTCTGCACTTCTGGAAAACACATTAGAATTTATTTTCTGGGTGATCTACTGATCAGTTAACATTTTAGATGTCAAAAGTCCGACATTTTTAACTAAAGAATTTAATTTTAAGGATAGCTACACCAAACTGTTGTAATAATCAAAGCTTAAAGTTATGAAATGTGTCTTGTTCCCACCTTTTGAGAATTACCCATGCACCATGGAGAATCAGACAAATCGAAAAAACGTCAGTGGGCCAAGCAATATGACGACACAATGGAACGACAGACACCTCATCCGCATGGCGGGGACGGACCATACAGTGTCTTCTCGTGCGTTAGCACAACATTGGAACAAGTGTACAGGTGTGTCATTGTCTGCCCTCACGGTTCGTCGCAGCCTTCTGCGCCATGGCTACGTGCAGGATTCCCTTGACGCTAAAACACCAACGCATCCGGCTATAATGGCACACCAACAAAGCCAATGGGGTGCTGATTGGCAACACGTCATCTTCTCAGATGAGCCCCGCTACAATTTGGACCATAACTTTGGACGCGTACTCGTCAGACGCTGCCTCCTCCCGGAGTGTCGGTCGAACGCCTGGCGTTATGATCTGGGGAATTGAATATCATTTATATTGAATATCATGGGCAATCCCACCAACTCCAAATTGCGGGGACCCTGAACACTGGGTGCTATATCTGGGATGTTGTGGAGCTCAAGGTCCTACTTCTCCTGCAACACATTCCCGGAGCTGTATTTCAGCAAGACAATGCCGGTCCACATGTTGCTCGGAATGTACAAGCCTTCTTCAGTGCACGACATGTTCCGCTTCTTCCATGGCCTGCACGTTTACCGGATATGTCGCACATTGAGCAAATCTGGGATTAAATCGGTCGGCGACTCACTCTTCGGGCAAAGATTAAGGCTGAACTTTGCCATCAGATAGAGGTCATCTGGAATAGCATTCTTCTGCATGACATTCAAATTCTGTATGAATCTGAACGATTTAATGTCATGACGTGTACATGCTCTCATCGCTGAGCGTGACGGCTGCACAAGATATGGATTTTCGGCATTATTTTTGTTTTATTGCTCTGTGAATTTGATCGCTTATTTATAAACCACTATTTACTATTAATTTCATTTATTTCTGAAGATTCTTCCATAGTGTTGCAATTTTCACATATAGTAGTGTTTCAATGCAAAGTTAGGGTTGTGTTTAGTATAACACATCACAGAATGTGAGGACAAAATAACTATTCAAATAAAATAAAACCTCCCTAATTAAATTGCAAAAAAAAATTAAGTTTAATTCAAACTTTTTTCAGATAATCCTGAAGGAGTTTAAATTCAGTAATGTTTACACACCCATTTCGACAGTATTTTTTTCAACTCAAAAGATAATTTCTTGCACAGATTACAGATCTCGAATTTCGAAATCTGTAATCTTCTTTTCCCAACCCCACAGGGATCCCATGATTCCTAATACATTTTGTTGGAATAGTGACTTTATTTTCTTCAACGGTGTGGCGTTCAAACACTTTCTTTTACATTGTCTCGCAATACATTGAATTCACTTGACTATCCGTCTTTAGCTACACAATATCCTAAAAATGACCAATCGTATAGAATTTTTAATATCTTATCGATTGCGGAGTTATAAAAAATATGTGTGCAACATTTTTGTGTTGCATTTTTTTATTATATTTTATGAAATCTTTTTAACTCGCTCAATAACAGCTGTCGCTACGTTGTTCTGGGAGTTATTAATGCTTGAACCTTATTGCTAACCTAATTGTTAACCTTTGAATGTCAGGAGAGAAACGGCACACTTTTAACCCTCCAAGTGCTTACGTCGATATATCTCGTCCATCAAGATTCAAGTAATTTCGAAAATGGCGAAACATTTCTTCAAGATATTGCCGATTCTTTCATTCTTTTATGAGATCTGGAGGGTTTTTTCTAATGACGAGATATCTCATCCATCTACATCTCGGCAGTTTTGCTAATAGCCAGATATACCTCGTCGATACAACTAGAAGGGTTAAACTATAACGTCATATTTTCTCACTTTTCTGTTTTTCATAACTACAACGTATTTAATATGTTCAGACGTTTTCTGTAAAGGCATATTCGAAAGTTGTGGTTATTTATCATGTATTTTCTAACTTTATGCATAGAATAAAGATTTAGATGTATATTCAATTTCAAAAAAAGTTTTTATTTTCCTTTCTTAAAGATTACTAACAAATTTTAAACTATTGCTATTTCTCAGTTTTCTCCTAAAACTTTCTCAGTTAAAATCCTAAAACTTTATTGTAAATAATTCAAATATTTGAAATTTGTTCTGGTTTTTATGGAGAGTTTGCTAACTGTATCCACACACACACACACACACACACATGGAATAAGGATTTAGTAGGATAGTTGATTAAAAACAATTGCTATCATCTCTCTAAAAAAATAGCTAACAACTTTTAAAATAAAATATCATTGTATCTCAGTTTTCTATTTTTTTATGACTTTCTTAAAACTTTTTTTGTAAATAATATAATTTAAAATTTTGCTGTGGTTGTTTTTAGGTGCACTTGATAACTTTATACATGGAATAAGGATTTAAAAGGACTATTAATTTTGAAAAAAATTAACTATCTTGCTAAAAAGTACTAACAACTTTCAATCTATAGAGTCATATTTCTAAGTTTAATGATTGTTATGACGATAGCGTATTTAAAATGCTAAGGTGTGTTTTTGAAAATAATATTCATACTTGAAATTTTCTGTGGATGTTTATTATGTTGGATTGCTATATGCATGGAATAAAAATTTAAAAGGATAGTTAATTTTTTTAAATTGATAATATCACTTATGATTGTAAATGGAGTTTTCTGTATTACAAAGTATAAAAAAGGAATGAATACTGAAAGAGTAAAATAATGCATTTTGAAGTTATTTTTTACAGTCATTTATATAGATTTATATGGAAAGATTAAACATTAAAGTTCTATTTAACAAGCTATTTTTCCACTCTCATGTTAATTGATATTGCTGTACAACGTTTTAAATAAATGATGAATATTGACAGAGTAAAACATTAAAACATCATTTTGAGTAATCTCTACAATAGGTGAGAATTCTGTAAGTTATTAAATTCTAACTCAATTTGTTATTTGAATATTAGCAAAGAAAAGTTCTCAGAAAATCGAGTAAAATTTAGACTGTTTAAAATTATTTAGAACATAAAATCTATAGGTTAAAGGAAATATCGGTGTTTTTACCCATTATTAAAAACCTTAATTTTTTATTCAACTTCAAAGCATTTTAGAAAATTTAGAAATAGATATAAGAGAGATATTCTATCTAAAGCAATATAGAGAAGAGTGTTTTATTGTTTTGGTAACTTTTCAGAAGTTTTGGCGTAATTAACTTGTTATGATATACAAAAGCAAAAAAATTAGCCACTCGCTTATATAAAAACCTATCTCCAAACAACATCAAACAGTGAGAAATGAAACCAGCTCCTAAAACATTACAAAAATATCCTCTCAGGTAGCTTGTTTTTGTTTACATTGAAAATCCCTTACACCCAATTTTATTGATTAGGGCAGAATACGTTCAACAATAAAAATAGTTTTGCATGAACTGCGTTTAATGGCAAAAAAAATCCTAGAAGAATTAAATGAATCTAATTGTTATTCAATTAGAAAACGTAATTGAATGCACATTTGGGTTCTCAAACAAAAATAGTTGGAGATAACTTTTTTGTTTCACGAGTTTAGCTCTACGAACTGATGACTGGGTTATTATACAAAATTCCGATGCTGCTAAAAATGAATTACAGAAAACACTTGAATGATTTTAATCACTAATCGAATCACCTCATGCAATACTTTCTGGATGATTTAATTATATAATTAAAAAATGCTTGAGATAAAGGGAAGATAAATAATTAATGCATTTGGGATTTATACGTTACGAAAATTTATGCATTGTAAACGAAAATTACTCAAATATTGTAAAAGCTGTATACTTCAAAGTTTAATTATTCTTCTCTTCTTAAATGTGTTTTCATATGACGAAAAAAACTTTGTTTCCAAACAAGAAAATATTCAAATGTTGGAACTATTGAATTTAAAACTTTTCAAATGGATCTCGCACTCAAATGAAATACAAGCGCAGATCAAACTATTAGCGCGTTCAAAGAGATCTCTTGGCGTGTTGACAGTCTACCCTCCCAACCCTTTCGTGGCATGTTGCTTACTGCGCATCCACTGATAACACTTTGCTTCCTTCGAAAACGAAGAAGGGTTGGGTCGATTCCTTCTAAGAGCGCAACTGCGCTGTGATTTAATAATCAGTTTTTCGTAAGTCGTACAACTGTAAATAAATTGTGTTCGTTTTAACCCCGTGTATAAACACTCTACTCTACTCCCCACCCTATCTATATAAATAAGAATGGAGTGTTTGTTTGTAGATTCAATATTTTCGACCCATTTCAAGTTTTCTATCCGTTTTGGACCCTTCTGATGACAAATCCGCCTTTTTCACGTTTGGTGTCTGTCTGTCTGTCTGTATGTTGTGCCCTATACACGTCCACGCGATTTAAGATATTTTCATGGAAATTTGCATACAGTGAGCACTTATCTTCATTTAGTGAGTGGCATTGGTTGCGAAAGTCTGTCTGTCCGTCTTTCTGTTCTATGCTCGATTTTGTGTTTGTGTAGACATCACATGAATTGTATTCCAGATATTTGATTACAATGTGTTTTATGTTATACATTATTTATTAGTTTAGTGAATGCAATATTAAACATTTTTTTTATTGTTATATTTATAAGAGTTTCATGCTAAAACACCTCAGTAAGTATACTTAAATCAGCCACAATTTGATAGTTTTCGAAAAATTGGAATGTAGTTTGAGTATTACGATTACTTTCATTTGCTTTACCAGTAATGCTGAAAACCAATTATTTTTCAAAAAAAAATTTTATGGTGAAATTTTAGCTCTGATACTTTATTTATTTCGAGTCTTATTTTTATTCTTTGCGCAATGAAAACGATTTCCGAATATTTGGGACAGACGATATTTTTCAA
Organism: Metellina segmentata; assembly: GCA_947359465.1. Lineage (NCBI taxonomy): Eukaryota > Metazoa > Arthropoda > Arachnida > Araneae > Tetragnathidae > Metellina > Metellina segmentata. The sequence goes on from OX375872.1 coordinate 11,941,700, forward strand.
TGAAACGAGAATGAACAAGATCGCGCGAGCAGTGATATTTTTTCTGGTTCTTTCGCTCTGAATTAATTTCAAATTTCTAAATTTTGTACACTTTTAGTTGTAAGTTGTGGCAACTGTGCGAGATTAAGAGATAAAATTGAATCACAAATTAATATCTTTAGAACAATTTTTTGCGACATCTTTTATTTTGTTTTATTTCGCTGTTTCCTGTTTTAAATATTTATTATTTTAACTAGCAAAATAACCGACCTTACTCGGTTTGAATTGGTTTACTCTAGATTGAAGAGATAATCAAATTATACAATGACTTACGTTTTTTTGTAGAATAAAAATTTATTTTAACATCTTTCGCCATCTTTATATTTTCTACAACTTACTTTGGATACAAATCCTACACATGCATATCCATTCATGTAATACATTTCACATACATCTTAAAATTGCTGTATGACAAAGCTACAAAATGACGAAAGGTGATACTAAGGTTACTACTATAAAAGACGATTTATAGGAAGATTTGGAATTCCCTTTCTTAAGTTCTTTTCATGTTCAACTCAATTAATTAAAATTACGATTTACGGCGAGTGCTCTCGCACTCATAGTCAACAAAACAATATTTTTTTACTTGTGGCATTCTCGCCTCCGGTATGCGACATTGTGAAATTTTGCAATCTTCTCCTGTCATTATTACAACAAATTTTTTAATTTTGGAAAAAGTTCCAGTTTGGATTAATAAACATTATTATTCTTTCAATAACGGCATTATTCTTTAAATAACGGCATTATTCTTTAAAATAACGGCATTATTCTTTAAATAACGGCATTATTCTTTAAATAACGGCATTATTCTTTAAATAACGGCATTATTCTTTAAATAACGGCATTACTCTTTCAATAATGGCATAACTACACTTAAAATTTACTGAAAATTTATACTGACTTACCTAACATTTTTAAGTCTAATAATTTGTGGTGCTGTTGCGTGTGATGAGAAGGAAAACACATTTATTAAAATAATAAATATTTAAAACTGGAAACAGCGAAATAAAACAAAATAAAAGATGTCGCAAAAAATTGTTCTAAAGATATTAATTTGTGATTCAATTTTATCTCTTGATCTCGCACAGTTGCCACAACTTACAACTAAAAGTGTACAAAATTTAGAAATGTGAAATTAATTCAGAGCGAACGAACCAGAAAAAATATCACTGCTCGCGCGATCTTGTTCATTCTCATTTCATTGAAAAATATCGTCTGTCCCAGATATTCGGAAATCGTTTTCATTGCGGAAAGAATAAAAATAAGACTCGAAATAAATGAAGTATCAGAGATGAAATTCCATAAAAAAAAATAATTTTTTGAAGAATAATTACTTTTTCAGCAGTACTGGTAAAGCAATCGAAGTAATCGTAATATTCAATAGACATTCCAATTTTTCCAAAACTACCAAATTATGGTTGATTTAAGTATACTTACTCAGGTGTTTTAGCATGAAACTCAACTAAATATAACAATAAAGAAATGTTTAATATTGCGTTCACTAAACTAATAGATAATGTATAAAATAAAATACAATGCAATCAAATATCTGGAATACAATTCATGTGATGTGTACACAAACACACAAACACAAAATCGAGCATAGAACAGAAAGACGGACAGGCAGACTTTCGCAACCAATACCACTCACTAAATGAAGATAAGTACTCACTGTATGCAAATTTTCATGAAAATATCTTAAACCGCGTGGACGTGTATAGGGCACAACATACAGACAGACAGACAGACAGACGGACAGACAGACAGACAGACACCAAACGAAAAAAAGGCGGATTCGGCATCAGAAGGGTTCAAAACGGATAGAAAACTTGAAATGGGTCGAAAATATTGAATGTACAAACAAACACTCCATTCTTATTTATATAGATGTGTTTTCCTTCTCATCACACGCAACAGCACCACAAAGTATTATAATTAAAAATGTTAGGTAAGTCTGTATAAATTTTCAGTAAATTTTAAGTGTAGTTATGCCATTATTGAAAGAATAATGCCGTTATTTAAAGAATAATGCCGTTATTTAAAGAATAATGCCGTTATTTAAAGAATAATGCCGTTATTTAAAGAATAATGCTGTTATTTAAAGAATAATGCCGTTATTGAAAGAATAATAATGTTTAAAAATCCAAACTAGAACTTTTTCCAACATTAAAAAATTCGTTGTAATAATGACAGGAGAAGATTGCAAAATTTCACAATGTCGCATACCAGAGGTAAGAGTGCCACAAGTAAAAAAATTTTGTTTTGTTGACTATGAGTGCGAGAGCACTAGCCGTAAATCGAAATTTTTATTTGAGTTGAATATGAAAAGAACTTAAGAAAGGGAATTCCAAATCTTCCTATAAATCGTCTTTTATAGTAGTAACCTTAGTATCACCTTTCGTCATTTTGTAGCTTTGTCATACAGCAATTGCGCGATGTATGTGAAATGTATTACATGAATGGATATGCATGTGTAGGATTTGTGTCCAAAGTAAGTTGTAGAAAATATAAAGATGGCGAAAGGTGTTAAAATAAATTTTTATTCTACAAAAAACGTAAGTCATTATATATTTTGATTATCTCTTCAATCTAGAGTAAACCAATTCAAACCGAGTAAGGTCGGGTATTTTGCTAGTTTATAATAAGTGCAAGAATTAATTGCAAGAACTGTTATTTAAAAAAAATTATCTTTTCATATCATATTACCATTTAGTGAGTTATCACTAGGGCAACTTTTTTGTTGCAGTAAAAATGGGAAAAGTTGCATTTATCATTCCCTGAAGTTGCATTTATTTTTGATACACTAAATTTTAAAATAAATTATTCGTAAAAAATGAAAAAGTTAAAAATATATTGACAATTTTAGTAGTGTACAACAGTATTATAATTAGGACAACTTTTTTGTTGCAGTAAAAATGGGAAAATCATTCTCTAATGTTTCATTTATGGAGAAAAAAAAAGTTGTATTTATATTTGATACACTGAATTCTAAAATAAATTATTCGTAAAAAATGAAAAAATTCAAAATATATTGACAATTTTAGTTGTGTACAACAGTATTATATTACATTCTTAAATACAGAAAAACGTTGAATGGTCGGTCCTTGGTCAGTAATTACTTTAACATTGAAAAACTGCCCCAGCCGCAGTCATGTGCTGTATCGGATAGAGAAGCGTAAAATCCTTTTGTTCAACATTCAGAGATTTTAAAACGTCATCTACAAGGCGAACAGCATATTGATGATTGACACTCACCTCGCAAACTCTGCAGTCGATTACGCAAGTTTCCTCTGGATTATCAAGAGAGTGTCAACATTTGTGTTAAAAGTACTTGCCATTTATTTCACTTTCGTCTGTTAGGACGAACACTTTCTTTCCATGAACTTCTTGTTTGATACACAATACTTCGGCGTTCGCAAGATCAGACACACGTGATCGAAGGGTTGGTTCAGAGAGCAAAAAGTGAAATAGTAATTTCATATTAATTAAAAATAAGGGATTGATCCCGGACCGTCGTCAATAGCCTGTTGTGTTGCTCTATAGTACGACGTTAACTAATAAATACCAATTACCATATTAATTAATTTTAAGCTAAACTTTAAAAAGTTGCAGGTAGTTGCATTTATGTTGCGGTTATAACTAACTTACAATACACCCCATTTAGGATTAATTTTGGTTTTAGTACTTAACATGCAGCGTAGAACGTGTGAAAAAAAGTTGCATTTGTTGCAAAAAGTTGCCCTAGTATCACTCCTGGTGATGGTTTCGACAAGATATCGCGTCATTAGTAGAAAACTGACCTCTCGTCGAAACCACTTGGAGGGTTAAACCTTACAAGTTCTTTGATTGATTGAAGTGAAATAACCTTCCAAGTGGTTAAGACGAGATTCCTTGTCCATCAAGATCTGAATAAAATTTTGTTAATTTCCGGATATATAGTCTTAAGTAATGCCTATTGAATTCCAATTGAAGATATTACCAGTTTTTGATGATGACGAGATTAAGATCAGGTCAGTTTTTCCAATTACTATAGATCTCGTCCATCAAGATCTGATCAGATTTTTAGTGACGTGACACCACGTCGAGACAACCATTATGATGGTTAAGTGCTTAAAGGGGCAGGTATTTTTCTCATTACAATATTTTCTTAACAAAATGGCAGTCAATAGGTTTAAGCCATTCATATTTGATGGAAGCTTGAAGGTCAGTTTGAGTTACAGGAGGGTACTGCTGTTCTTTTCCTTATCAAACTGTCCGCCAATGGTTTAAGTCATTTATGTTTCATGGAAGCTCCAAGCTCAGAGAGAGAGAGAGCTAGGATGGGACTACTGTTTTTTTTCTCAGACCAATATTTCCTCAGCACAGTGCTTTTCAAAGTGTTATTTTATTTTGTTTCGTTTCTACATGCACCATTACAAAAGCATTACATATTTCGAAAGGTTAAGCCAATAATATTTGATAGAAGCTTGAAGCTCATTAAGACATCTAGAATTGTGCTGCTTTCTGTCTCTCTCTTCTTATCATAGCGTCTTTCAAAGAGTTATTTTAGTTTGTTTTATTTCTACGTGCACCTCAAAAGTAGTACATGCTTCAAAGTGTTAACGTAATTATGTCAAACATTGATGGAAGCTTGAATCTTATTAAGATATGTAGAATTTTGCTGCTGTTTTTCAAAGTAACCTTTTCTTAGCAAAGTGGTCTAATGATTAATACGAAAACCTCTTCCATCCTCAAAGCATCTCAGTAAATTAATAAATACCACTAATAAAACTGATAAAATCAATAGCTACTGCATTACACCCGACTTACTTTCTTCTTCGGGTTATACGATGTGGTGTGCAGTAGCCGTAGCTTTCCCTGAGCAGTAAGTTTCCATTGAATAATTCAACCGTGAAGCGCAGTGGGCGGGGGATGACATAGCTTGACAATCACTGAATGCTCCAGAGTCACTCCCTACCCGTTTAGCCATTGTGGTGCGAAAGGTAGTGTGGGCCGTCGGCTAACATACAATAAATCAAATCACCGAATGCTGGAAGATGGAAGGACTCGGCAATCAGTTGTTTGGCTGCTATTGATGGAGAGTCGCTATCGAAGGGAAATTGTTTGAATTGGGTCGCTATCCAAATACTGAGTACAGTTTCCTAGTCAAGTAATTGTCTGATACTTATTATCCCAGGCCGGATTTCGTTGACATATTGTTTTTATCACTTTGTAGACTAGGTCCGTATGAGAGGTATTTTGAACAAAGCAAAGTTTGAGTAAATATGGTCTGTGAAGATTTTACTTCTGACGACGGGATCTTCACAGATGGTCTGTGAAGATTTTTAATTCTAAGGAAAGAATCCTAACAGAAGGTTTGTGAAGATCTTTCTTCTTAAGACGGAATCTTCAGACATTAGGATTTGGAGACGGACTTTGTTGATATATTATTTTTTATCACTTTGTAGACAAGATTTAAGTTCTGAAAAAGGAATCTTCACAGACGGACTGTGAAATTTTTATTTCAGACTGCAGTGTCTGACATGTAGAAAGTAATCGTCTGATATTTGTTATCCTGGGCCGGATTTATTAATATATTTTTCACTTCGTAGACGATATCTTTATGAGAGGAATTTGCGGTGTATACAGTTTATGCGAACACGGTCTGTAAACATTTTACTTCTGAAGAGGGAATCATTACTGACGGTCTGTGAAGATTTTACTTCTGAAGAAACAATATTCCCAGATGGTTTATGAAGATTTTACATAAGACTATACAGTTTCCTAGCTGTTAGTATGTAATCGTCTGATAGTTATTATCTTATTATATCTTGATAACATAGTATTTTTATCACTTCGTGTCCCTATAAGAGGGATTTTCGTAAGTAAAGTATACGTGAACACCATGATTTTACTTCTGCTGCCGAAATGTTTCGCTTGATACAAATATTTTAAGATTTAGTCTATCTCTATTTTGTCAACGTATGAAGTTGGATCGAATTGCTTTTGACCAATTAACTATCATATATCAACTTTTGATGTGGAATTTTTATTGGAAAAGGTTTGTTTGTAAATAGTTGAATTTAACGTCTCACAAGAGCAATACAAAGGGGTTTTGGCAAAAGTCCGGGATCAATCCTGAAGGGAAAGAATCGAGGACAACACATCGTTATTTTGAACCACGGTCAAATAATGAGCATAGCACTTCAGCTAGCACCTTACTCTTCAAACTTCCACACCGTGCCAACATGAGGACATTCGAGGCCACATCATATTGAACGTACACCAGCCCCCGCGTGCATGACGGTTGGAGGTTGAACCAAGTTTGGAACTCGCAATCGGAAATTGTAATTTTAAAAAATTTTTAGAATAAAGTTTTAATTTTGTTCCGGGTATAATTAACATTTTTGTTGAAATATTCCAAAGTAACCATTTTTCTTCGGCGATTACGTTTTACTACAAAACTACTTCACTTTGTTTAAATGTTGTCTCTTCGTTTTTACTTCGAAGAAGATGCCCGAAATAGATAGAAATTTCGTCTCCGGATTCTAAAAATATCTAGATATTCGTCGTTTGGTGCACTTTCGATATTTTTGTCCGATATTTTTTTCACTTAATTTTATTTATATAACCCATTTTTTGGTCCCTTTTGGCATAATATTTTGATTCTGTTCTGTGTATAATTAACATTTTTGTCGAAGTATGTCCAATTCGTTATTAAACATATTATGTTTCATATAAAAGTGCACAACACTGATTATTTATGGCGATAATGAGTAATTTATTTTTACTGTCATTTTGAATTTATAAGCCTAAAATAACTAAATGTTCATCGATCTCCAACTGTGAGCGATTTTCAAAATTTAGTGTTTTTCTACTGATCAAATGAGACAAAGCACAGTGAGGAACATTTTGAGTTGCATAAATAGGTTACGAAATAATGTCTCCAAAACTGATGCGAAGATTAGAGAGAAAAATAGTTTCCTCCATATTCCATTGTCTTTAAAAGAGAAAACCTTTCAATTTTCAATTATTAAATGCTTTCTCGATCAATTCTACAATGAATATACTGAGTAGCCCCCCCCCCCCCCCCCACCACCACCACAATCCTCCATTAAAACTTAGTATAACTATTTCTTTTGTAGCTGTTTGTAATAAAATTTTACAGCAAATGGCAAAATAAATTCTTACAGGTACAGAATTTGATACAAAATAAACACGTTAGTTTTCAGTTTCGAAAATACACAACACTAGACAATTTTTGACGAAAATGAACAATTTTTACTATCATTTTGAATTGGTAGGTATAAAATTGCTAAACGGTCAACCATCTCCGATTGTAAGCGAATTTAAAGATTCTCTAAATCGGAACAGACACAAAGCACAGCGAAGAGAATTTAGAGTTGCGTAATTAGGTTGTGAAATAATGTCCCATGTACTCATACGGCGATTAGAGAAAAACTAGTTTCCTCCATATGTGATTGTCTTTAAAAAAGAAACCCTTTCAATTTTCCATTAATTAAGGCCTTCTCGGTTCATTCTTCAATAAATGTATTCTGTAGCAAACCTACAATCAACCGTTGAATCTTAATATTATTGTTTCTTTTGCAGCTTCTTTTGATGAAATTCGCCAGTAAATGGCCAAACATGATGTAACGAATACATAAAAATTAAACAGAATTTGGAACGAAATAAACATGTTCAGTTAAAAATTCACTGCCATTTAAGGCGATAGTGCAAGACTTTTTATTACCACTTTAAATTTGCAAACATAACATTACAAAACGCTCATCCACCTCCGATAGTGAGCGAATATTCTGTAAATCAAAGTAGATACAAAGAGAGGAGCAACTGGGTTGTGAAATAATGTCTCCAATACTCATACAAAGATTAGAGAGAAAAATAGTTTCCTCCATATGCGATTGTCTTTAAAAAAGGAACCCTTTCTCAATTTGCCATTATTAAATGCTCTCTCGATTCATTCTTCAATAAATGCATTCAGTAGCCCACCTACAATCATCCATTCAATCTTAGTATTACTGCTTCTTTTGTAGCTGCTTGTCGTAATGAAATTTGCCAGCAAATGGCTTTTGTGAATCGATGCTCATCTTCAAAAGCGATCTTTTCCCTGCGATTCCGTATTCCAGATCTTTGCATCATTACGTATCTTTTCGCGCTCCGTTTTCATTTTTTCCGCCTCAGTTGCGGCGGCCCGTTTTCTTTATCCAAAGTTCATTATTGCGAAGGTTGTGGATTTCTTAATGATTCCAGGCAACTTTTAAGGGCCTGCCAAGCGCGTTGTTTTATTTGTAATCCTTATTACGCAGATAACGAGGAGCTAAGCAGACGGGAGAGGCTACCAGGAGGAGCGCTAATGTCCTCGTTTAGGCCTTTCTGCGCCATTTTTTTTATCCGGAAGAATCCCACCAGAATGCTCTCTCTCCAGGTTTCCTTTTTTGGGGTAAACACATTGTTCTTCGTTTCTATTAGCCTAATCAATTCTCTTTTTGCCATTAATAGTTAAATCAGACGACTGGATTAAGTATTTGAAAAAGTCCTAACTGAGTATTACTTACTCTTTCGTTCAAATGTAATAGAAGCATGAAGGTAATCCGGAGCTCTTGTTATTTATTGTGCTCCTGGTGAATGTGGATGTTTTGCTCCACGGAGATGGCTCTAGACCAGTTGCATCGTCTTGTTTTGCATCTTTCAGGGTCATTTTTTAAAGCTTTGAGACATGATATTAGTTTGGCTCAGGTTTTTATATCTTTATAAATTGACGCAAAATATCATTTGGACTCCACCGAATGGATGTAGGCCAGTTTCGTGGTCTTACATGAATCAATTTTTCAAGCTTTGAAACCAAATAATAGTTTGGCTCAGGCTTTTGTCTCTTACTTTTTTCTAAATTTACTGGCAAAATATCATTTTGGTTCCACCAATTGGCAATAGGCCAGTTTCATGGTCTTATTTTTCATCTTCGAGGGTCATTTTTTCAAACTTTGATTGAAACTGCTAAATATTAGTTTGGCTCAGGCTTTTATCTCTTACGCTTTCCATATTTACAGGCAAAACGTAATTTCATTATTGTAACCCTCCAAGTCATTTCGATGAGATATCTCGTCCATCGAAATCGTACCAATTTCGATATGTCACGATATTGCCACTCTGTTATGATGACGAAATCAAAATCTGGTTAGTTTTCTTCTATTAACTAGGAATCTTGCCCAGCATTATCTGGTAAGTAACCACCAGGGGGTTAATTAATTTAAATAAAGCTACGGTCCACATTTTGATTAACCTCTAAAAGGACTCTAAAAAATCACAAAGACACTGCAGCTGATGATACAATTCGTCAAAACCTTGTCTGAAGATGGAAACTGATTTTTTTACCCAATTAGTAGGTTTCCTGTCTTATCCGACGCGGTATTGTAGGAGGGGATATTTGCGGGATTAAATATTAGATAACTAATGCATTGAATAAGATTAGAAAACTAATATCTGATTCAGAGTTCGAAGCCGTCATCGACATTAGAGAGCGTGACACTTGGATTTCCTCCAAGGAGGTAAGCTATAAATGTAGATCACGGCACAAGTTTACATGAAGATATTAAGGACATAGAAAGGATGAACCAAGGAAACACGGATGTTAGTAAAGGTTATTTAGAGAAATTAAGTGGTATACAAAAGTCGGGCTAATAAACATTGTTTTGGATACGGAATAGATAACATAATTAATGCAAGGTATTAATCAGTATATTCTATTTCCTTCTTAGGTATGAAAAAGGCAATAAGGATATTGATAAAAATTATATCATTTTTATCAATATCCTTGGAGAAATGCTGCTAATAGAAATGCTTAATTGAATAATATTACATTTATTTACGAAAAAATACGTTGATTATGTAACTAGAAGAATGTGAAAATGTGACGTGATAGAAATAGTTGAAAAATACTTTTTATTATGTTTATGTGCGTGTAAGTAAAAATATCTTAAAAGTTTTCAAACAACTTTTCTGTAGTTAAATTTTGTAGACGTTATCATTGAAATTCAAATTTGTATGACATTAACTTGTTTCGTTTAATTTTATTTTGTACATTCGTTGAAGCAATCAGTAAGTATATCTCTCTTCAGGGTTGGCAAGTTGGGCGGGCCCACCAACAAAAACCCACTGGGTTTTTGTTATGAAGTCGGTTTTTGTAAATAATCTGACATATATATATATATCCAAACCTGCCTGGTAGTTATATGTTCGTATTAGAGAGAGAGTGTACTGTACACAAAAAAAAATTAAATCATAATATCATTAAACTTGTAACAAAAACTGTTGATAAAACCAACAAAATGTACATGAAAATATAATATACTAGTACAAAAGACTACAATTAACATGGAATACAACATTCCTTCAGAATAACAACATTTTAGATTGAGCTTTTTACTCTAACAAAATGTAACATTTGACGGTTACAAAATAACTTCCATCAAAGATGCAATAGCTGCACCAAATTGCACTTAACAATGCGTTTAATTAAAATGTTTAAGAACATTAAAGGAATTAGCATTATAGTGTTTATTTTGTTTTTTATATGTACAGTTATTATCTGTAACATTAAAGAATTATTGCTTTTGCATTTAACTTTTTTTTTTCATTAAAAAAATCAAGAGTCCTTATGTAATGCTATATATTTATCCTTAGAATGGCTCCAAAATGGTTTTGCATAAAATTGCTTCAAAACAGTGTTTTTGAAGAAATCCCCCCCCCCCATCAACCAGTTTCCACTTGAACGGTAACTGTTTTTCCTGTGATTTACACAGAGGTATTTAGATAATTTTATAGGACATGATTTTTAAAATAAAGACGTTTACTTTGAAATTATAAAATGGGGTATGCTTCAGATTGAATAAAAAAAAAGTGGGTCTGCCCCCTCCCCTCAAGGACGTGGCCAAAGGGAGATCCGGACTCCTTCTTCAGCTAAATTGGACACATAGACTCTAATGTTAAAACATTTTACTTAATTAAAATTTCCTACTATGGACCCCCCACTTAACAAAATCCTGACTACATACTTGTCCCCCCCCCCACACCTGATCACATCACTGATTCCTACATCAAGCATAAAAAGATCAAGTTAGAATGATATTCTACTATTATTTATAAATACCCAGAAAACCCCACTAAAACCCAGAAATCTCCACAAAAACCCAGAAATCCCCACAGAAACCCAGAAATCCCCACAAAAACCCACCTGGGCTGGGTTTTTCTAGAAAAACCCGGGTTTTTGCCAACCCTGTCTCTCTTCCCAGTAGGCGCGTTCTCCGCATAATGCTCTTTTGTAATCTGAGCATCTCACTTGTGTGCCATTTCGTCTGCAAGATCTTAACAGCTTGCCTTTTGACCTTTTCTGATGCTCTCTTTTATAATACATGTGTCGAAACCGTTGTGTTGACTGCGTTATTACTTCTCGGTGCTAGATATTGAGTATGAGAAACGGGAGAGATGGAAGGATAAAATTTTTAAGTATCTGCTTTCCTGTCACTTTACATAAAATTGAGATATTTACCACAAATGTATTTAAGATATTATAAAATGCATGCCAAAGACGAGTTATTTTTTTCGATGTGACATCATTCGGTTGTACCATTTTGATTTACAGTATCTACACAATACTTTGTCTAATTTACCTTTTGAACTCTATGACCACCTTTGTCCGCGACCTCGCGACATGAAAGCGGCTGAAATCTAATTTTTACTTGCAATTCGAACTGCTACGTTTTATTATCTTCATTCGACGTAAAATAGTCTTGAGAATAGCCCCACTTTCACAATTTCCCGAATAATTTCATCCAATATTCGCAATCCTTTCAATATCTCTTAGTTAATATTTGAGTTATCGTCTCTATTCTCTATGAGAAAAGTAACTATTCAATGGGTCACGTCAGAAAGGTATCGGGCGTTCTAAATGTTTAGAAAAGGAATTTCTATTCAGGCAACGTTTTCTTAAAACACTGGGCTCACTTTTAGGAGGGGCACAAAACGTTTGTAAATACGAGTAAGTACATTGAAGCAAATCTCGTGTATTGTGTAGAGCTAAACACACTTCATGGCTAGCAACCACATCTTTATAAAGAATTCATGGATTCGTTAATTGTTCAGAACGATTCTATTGTTTTTTTCTATGGAATAGAAACATTCTTTGGAACGATTATATTGATATCTTCCTATAAATGGATATTTTCGTTGAAAATCGTTAAAAACTACTGTCCCTTCCTATGAATAAATACTTTTTTTTTAAATGTTTAGATACTCTCTTTGAAATGATTGTATTTGCCCATTCTGAAAAGAAGCCCTTTAGAAAGATGCTACTGATCATTTCCTTAGAATAGAACGCCTTGGGATATATTCATTACTTCTTTCTTTAGAATACAATCCTCTGGAAAAATTATATTGACCATTTCCTTAAAACAGAAATGTTTGAAAATATTTTATTGCTCATTTCCTTGGAATATAATCAGTTCTCTCGAAAAACTCTATTGGTGTCACTTTCCGATAATAAAATCATTTTGAAATGTTTTATTGATCATGTTTTTGTAATAGAATCTTCTGTAAAAATTATATTGGTTAAAAAGATCGAAGCCATGCAGGGAAGACAGGTTTCGAGGTGAAATTACGCGTGTGAACCCCACAGAGTGCTAAAGATCCTAGAATCAAGTTAGAAACGGGTATCTTAACTTGCAAATATTATCCAATGTCGTATTCAATGCGTAATTAAGAGAGGGAATCCAATATATTAATATATTGAGCTCTCCAAATACCAAATGCGGAGGAATCTGAATGATAATAGATCCACGTCCCACTGTTCCCTTCCACAGGAGGCTACTGAAGAATCTCAACTCATACATCTGAAAGTGCAGTCAATTGGTGTACTTGGTGTCGTGGTTTGGTTGCGTTTGTCCACCTCAGGTCATCCTTTACGGTACTGCAGCTTATATCTGGGAGAGTTACGGAAATGCGCTACATAACATGATTGCGTATGAAAGTTTATAGCATTATGTCTATTTTTATCGAAGAGATTTAATGTATGAAGTATCGACCAAAATAAATATAATAATCCGTATGTAAATATAATAAACCTTATCAGTTATAGAATGGGTCTTTTATTGCCGAAATTACCTCAAACCCTTTTTAATCACCCTGATGAATTTACACGTTCAATTTCACCTTGAAACCTAGCAGTATTCCCTGCATCACATCTAACTAATTTTTCTAACTTTTTAATGGATTCTGTTCTAAGCAAATGAAGAAAAGAATCTCTCCAAAGGATTCTATTCTAAGAAAAAGAGAAATAAAATATATATTCAAAGTATTCTATTCAAAGGAAAGAAGTAGTTTAATCAATTTAAATGATTCTGTTACACACAGAATGTGCAAAATCATTCCAAAGAAGTTTATTCTAAGGAAATGAACAGTAGAATCTTTTCAAGCGATTTTTTTCTGAATGGGTCAAAAGAATCGTATAAAACAATTATTCCAATGGATCCAGTGAAAAGAGAGAGAAGTAGATTCTTTCAAAAATGATTCTATTCTACAGAATGGGCTCAGAGAATGGTTCTAAAAAGGTTATATTCTAAGGAAAGGAGCAGTAGAATATTTCCAAATGATTATCCTCTACAGAATACCCAATAGAGTAGTTCAAAATGACTATATTCTAAGGAAAATATGAATAGAATTATTCTAATGAAAATATGAATAGAATTATTATAAGGAAAATATGAATAGAATTATTCTAATGAAAATATGAATCGAATTATTCTAAGGAAAATATGAATAGAATTATTCCAAAGAATTTTATTCCAACGAAAGGATCATGAGAATCTCTAAAGGTTGAAAAATGAATGTTATCTTTCACCCAATCGGTGTGTTTCTTTTTTCAGGAACTGTCAGGTGCTCAGAGGGAACATTAACATGAACTAATAGGACTAAATATTCGTTTATGAGTAATTTATGTGCACGCGCACCCATTCTAAAAATTAAATACAGAAGTCTACTCTGATTAACCATGGTGCAACCAACATCTGGACGTTACAAGACTAATATCGGGGCCGAGGTAGCCCGGTTGGATGAGTAACGGAAAGTAGGGGGTTCTACAAATGACCAAACCGGCTGGTGCTCGATAAATCTGCCGTGGCATCAAATGTCCCCACGTGGGAGTTTTGGGGAATCTGACCATGGTTCAAAATTTTCCACTGATTTTTCCTTTGTAGATAAAACTGGAACCTTCACAAATAGTCAGCTGTGTTCCTCCAGTGCCATGTTAATTAAAATACCTACCTAATTACAAGACTAATTTAACTAGTAACCTTCTGTGACCAATGGAACTACATTATATTTTAGCTGATCAGTAGGGCAACTTTTTGCAACAAATGTAACTTTTTTCACACGTTCTAAGCTGCATGTTAAGTACTAAAACCAAAATTTCTCCTTCATGGTGTGTATTGCAAGTGAGTTATAACCGCAACATAAATGCAACTTTCTGCATAAATGCAACGTTTTGCATAAATGCACCCACTTGAAACTTTTAAAAATTTAGCTTAAAATGAATTAATATCAAATTACTATTTCATTTTTTGCCCTCTGAATCAACCCTTCGATCACGTGCTTGATCTTGCGAACGCCGAAGTATTGCGGATCAAACAAGAAGTTCATGGAAAGAAGGTGCCCTTCCTAACAGACAAATGTGAAATGAATGGCAAGAAGTACTTTTAACACATTGGTTGGCACTCTTGATAACCCAGAGGAAATTTGCGTAAACGACTGCAGATTCTGGAGGTGAGTGTCGATCATCAATAGATCGCCTTGTAGATGACGTTTTAAAATCTCTGAATGTTGAGCGATAGGATTTTGCGCTTCTTTTCCATCCGATACAGCACATTGTATGACTGCGGCTTATTCAGTTTTTCAATGTTAAAGAAATTACTGGCCAAAGATCAGCCATTCAACGTTTTTCTGTATTTAATGATGTATTATAATACTGCTGTACATGACTAAAATTGTCAATATATTTTGAACTTTTTCATTTCTTACGAATAATTTATTTTAGATTTAAGTGTATCAAAAATAAATGCAACTTTATTTCCGTAAATGCAACTTTAGGGAATGATAAATGCAACTTTTCCCATTTTTACTGCAACAAAAAAGTTGCCTTACTGATCAGACAAAAAAATATATAACTTTGATAGTTTCAGAAAAAAAATAATGATGACGCCCTTTGTTGTTCTTATGGCATACAAACTACTAACATTCTGAAACATATTAAAATATATTAGATAAAAAGTAGGTATAATTTTGTTCGATTTAGAAAAAGGAACAGTAACTACCAATTCTTTGTTCTTCATAGTGCATAAATTGCTTAAAAAATATATTTGAAGCAATTTATTTATACTTAGGAATAAAAATCATGCTCAAAGTTATTTATATTGTTAGGTATTTTGGTATTTTAATTATTATTACACTAGAGCAACACAAGATCGGAGATCAATCCCAGAGGAAAATATCAGATGAAAACACCAGTTAATTTTGAACCATGGTCAGATGACGCACCTGATGTAACACCTAATATGGCAATCCATTTCCCAAACTTCTATACCGCGCCAACGTGAGGACATTTGAGGCCATGACAGATTTAACGTGCACATACTCCCATTGTACGCGACGGTCTTTGGTTCGATTTGAACTTGTTGCCCTGCGGTTGATAATACCTTCCAACAGGACATCTTTATATAGGTATTACTAGAAATAATTTGTGAAAAACTAAACAGCTGAAATGAAACAAATTTTCCACAGTTGAAACCCTTTCACAATCCTTAAGGCACGCCAATGGAAATTCGATACAAATGTAGACAACGATGTGCATTGTTCAGACTCTTGCAACATCAGATGCATAGAGATTGAATTAATTCGGCCACCAATAGAGGAGAAGAACAAACCTTGCTGGAATCCAATAGACTGACCAGCAAAACGCAATTGGGACAAAGATGACAAAGACAGATACCTACGGAGACATCTTAAGCCTTGTAGAAAACAAAGTATTGGAACTATTTCTGCTTTGTGTCCGGAATAGCGAGTCAACAGAGAAATACATGTGCAGCGGGCATTTGATTAATCACTGGGTGGTTTTCCTCCTGATGTATTTCGCCAACACTTGAAGAAGGAAAACTAGCGCAATACGTATGGAGAGGTTTAGGATCGTGGGTTTGGAAATTACAGTCTAAATGCTGGCAAATTATCGACGGGATTTCTTAAATATCCAAGTGGTTTTGACGAGATATCTTGTAAATCAAAATTTGACCCGTTTCGAATGAACCTCGTAATTAAGATGTTGCCGATTTTTTTATGATTACAATATCAATAAGTGGTCAGTTTTTTCTAGTGACGAGATACCTCGTCCATCAAGATATCTGGTCCGTTTTTCTTATGACGAAATACTTCGTCGAAACAATCACTAGGAGTGGTAATACCCATATCTAACAGGTTTCAGAATTACGCTGTTTGACTTCGAATCTTTCCCTTCTATTTTGATTTCGGACCTTCTTCAATAGCCCTTTCCTCTAGTGTGTGACACACATTCATTAAAATACCGCATACCTACTATATTGAGGGGATTAGCTTTGTTCTAACACAACGTTATGGGAAATCCATCTACTTTTCAGCCACTCTATAATGACAGAGAATAATTATTTTACTTCGATTTGGATTCAATTGGATCGAATCATTTTAGTATCAAAGGTTGGAAGTCTGTTAAATATGTTACGATCTATCATTATTAGATTAATAGAAATGGCATACAACCATCACACTAATAGTTTCAAATTTGGATAACGTAGGCGTAAAGTGAAGCTAAGTACTAAAACTTAATGCTGCCTCGAAAATGTTATGTGAACAGCTATCACATAACACTCTAAGTGATTGTGGCGAGGTATTTCGTCCAATACGATGTGACACATTTTGTTAATGACGTGATATCTCATCGAGATATTGCCTATTTTATGATGGTAACGATATGGAGTGGAGATCTGGTCAGTTTTCTTCTAATGACGATTGGATCAGCTTTGGTCATGACGAGATACATCGTCGATACAACCATCACGAGGCAGGTAGGTAGTTATTTTAACGTGTCCCTTTTGCACACAACGGTGTTGGGTTGGATTCAAACTGTCAACCCTCCGGTTGATAATCCGTTCCTCTTCCAACCGGGATACCACGGCCCAACCACCATGAAGATTAAATTTAAGCCTAACACTTCAATTTATCTTAATTCATTTACCCTAGCAACCAGTACTATACATCTACTTTTAAGCCACTCTGCAATGAATTACCGTTATTTTACTTCCCTATGGGATTCAGTTTATTAAAGTCGATTTCGTAGCAACATGGGAAGGTTTCCTTCTAAGGATCGCAATGCACACGAACATGACTGGGAGTCTGTTAACTATGCTACAGTCTAATATTCGACTGCTGGGCACGAGAAGTCATTGACCGGTGTGTGTTTTCTTTCTTTTTTATATTGAACGTAGGCATATTCGAACATCACCTAGGAAGGATAATTTTCGAGTCAAATATATCGATTATCATGCGTCAGCTAATGTGTCGGACTTTACGAGCTGCCCCAACTCTCTCCTCTGCCCGGGTTCTTTACCCTTTTGGCTTTTTTTAAATGGTTCGTTTTATGAATCATGCCACGGAAGCATCGAACTGTAATCGTAAGTTCATGTTGTACAATGTAGATGATTTGAGTCGATTCATTTTTGCGAGTGAATTAAGTACCTGGAACTTAAATAGGCATCAAAATAAATGATGAAAGGAGACGACAAATTGTTTGTTTTATTTTCTGGACATCAGTTGAAACCGTTGAAAACTTTAGTACAGAAAATATATTTTGAGCAGTATTAGTTTCAAAAAGTATTGTATTAGACACAGTAATTATAGATAAAAGCAGTGTTAGAAAGTAATAGTAAAGTAAATATTAATAGTAAGTAATAGTAAAGTAAAGATAATAGTAATAGTAAAAAATAAAGATCAATAGTAAGTAATAGTAAAAAGTAAAGATCAATAGTAAGTAATAGTAAAAAGTAAAGATCAATAGTAAGTAATAGGAAAGATGAATAGTAAGTAATAGTAAACTAAAAATTTGTAGAAAATAATAGTAAAGTAGAAATTAATAGTAAGTAATAGTGAAGTAAAGATTAATAGTAAGTAATAGTAAACTAAAAATTTGTAGAAAATAATAGTAAAGTAGAAATTAATAGTAAGTAATAGTGAAGTAAAGATTAATAGTAAGTAATAGTAAAGTAAATATTAATAGTGAGTAATAGTCAAGTAATATGTGCAATAGTAAGAAATAGTCAAGTTATACGTGCAACAGTAAGTAATTGTCTAGTTACTTACAATAGTAAGTAATAGTCAAGTTATACGTGCAACAGTAAGTAATTGTCTAGTTACTTACAATAGTAAGTAATAGTCAAGTAAAGAATAATAACAGTAGTAAAGTAAAAAGTGATAACAATAGTAAAGAAGTAGAGTAATAACAATAGTAAACTAAAAAGTAATAGTAAATAAAAAATAAAAACAAAAATTTCGAAAATATTAAAATCAAACATTAGTAAAGAATAAACAATTCCAAGAGAGGAGTAATAGCACGTACTAGTTAGCACATACTTCATACAAAATTTATGTTTCCAAGTACACTGCTGGCCACCCAAATTGCAAAACCAAGAAAGGCAAGAGATATCACAACAAAATTTATTTTGCAGATAACATGTTGACCAAGTATCAAATGATTAAATTTATAGACTTCTGTGAAGTGTGGTTCCTGACAAAATCAGTAGCCAGAGTAGCCGCCATTGTTGCAGATCACCGCTGCCACACTCTTCGGCATTGATTCAAAGAGACTTTGGATGTGTTCTTGGGGTACAGCAGACCAAGCAGCTTCCACACGTTGCCAAAGTTGATCTGATGTGGCAGCTGGGGATGTAATTTGGGTCAATCGTTGAACAACCATGGACCACATGTTTTCTATCGGGCGAAAGATCCGAAGAGCGAGCTGGCCAGGGAAGCAATTCAATCTGTCGATTGACGAAGAACCCTTGGACTATGCGTGCCACGTGTGGTCGCGCATTATCTTGTTGAAATATGGCTGTGGGCAAGCCCTGAAGTTAAGGAAGGACAACTGGCTCCAACATCTCGGAGATGTAGCGCTGGCTGTTTAAAGTACCGGCAATGCGTACAAGAGGAGTGCGAGAATGATATCCAATACCGCCCCATACCATAATACCCGGCGTAGGACCGGTGTGGCGGTGCATAACGCAGCTGTTCAGCATCCTCTCTCCACGGTGTCTCCAGACTCGAATCCGACCATCGTGGTGTTGCAGACAGGAGCGTGACTCGTCAGTAAAGACAATTTCATTCCATTCTGCCGTACTATCCTTCTTTCATCGCACCATTGGCGGCGGAGACGTCTGTGGTTCTGCGTCAAGGGTAGACGAAGCAATGGACGTCTTGCGGACAGACCACTCTGCTGTAAACGGCGTCGAATGGTACGCGCAGACACTGGATGATGTGTTACAGACTGAATGTGCTGTGCTATGGTTCGTTATGTTGTTTGAGCGATCCGTCACTGCCATACGCACTATATGCCTGTCATCACGTGAAGTGGTGCATTGAGGTGGATGCGATCGAACACGTAGGTCCGTCGTACCCTCCGGCATCCAACGATCACATATCCGTATTACAGTTGTTTGGTTTCGTCCAACACGACTACCGATTTCCCTGAAAGATAATCCACAATCTCGGTAGGCCACTATCCTTCCTCTGTCGAACTCGGATACTTGATCAAAAGATGATCGCTGTTTTCTACGAGGCATAATTGATCGTTTTTTTTTTTAAACCACAAGAAAAACACAATTGCCGTACTTGAAACCGTCGAAATCTCCAAGCCTTAAATAGCGCTTTGAAGTGGCGCCAGAGGCCCGCGTGATGTGCGTCTGCGCTGAAATTCTAATCATTTGCATATCTCACCTCCGCTAATACATGTTGTAAATTTCATATTATTTGCATACTTCCTTCGGGGTGTTGCATTTACGGTGGCCAGCAGTGTTGTTAAAGGGACAGTGGAAACAAGCATTTATTTGAAGTTATCTGGTTATTTGGGTTTAATGTCGTAGTTATCTGATTGCGATAAAATTTGAAGCCTTTTTTTTTTTTACAAAAAAGGCCATATATAAAGTTTAAAGTATAATAATATTAAATTGTGCTGAAGTTTTACATAATATTTGTACCTAAACATCTAATTTATTGCCAAAAAAGTAGGTTGAGAAACATTTTAAAACTTAATCTCAAAATTTGGGACCATGATGAATATCTCATTTGAACTTAGACATATGCAATAGATTACAAGGAGTTTCTAGAAAAATTCAGGGAAATCAATAAAAAAAGGATTCTCAGAAAAAGCATTTCAAAATCGGAAATATATAAAAATATCAGTCGGAGAATTTGCTTCTTCTGATACTTTCCTATAGAATGTTTTATGTTTTTGTAAATGTCACTCCGTCAGAACTGATAGCAATTGAATAATTATCTTTATTTTAGATAGGGTTTGATATCACACACACAATAAATTTTTATCATTAAAGTTTTTGAAGATCAATTTTGGTGATTTTGAAAGTCTACTGTACCTTTCAGGAATATGTTCCAGATTTAAAATGAAAAGGGAATGTAAAGAAAATAAAAGTGTGTGTGTAGACGTAGTAAAATGAGTCTGTTTAACTACAGGTTATGAGAGAGAAATAAAACATTAAAAAAATCAATTATTTTAAAGTATAAATCAAAATTAAAAATGCATATTGAATACAGTAACTTACATAGACGACATTATTTATAAGGTAGCTGTAGTAGAAGTCTGTGTGTGTGTGTGTAATATCATAAAACTTTCCTAAAAAGGTTATTTATGAAAACCAACACCATCGTTTCTATATTTCGGAAGACTATTTTTCATTCACCAACGATTTATTGACACATTGAAAAATAGATGTTGCCTAGTCATCTGACAATGGTTCAAATTACGTGGGGATACAACGAATGGCTTAGGCTGGGACGGTATTAGTAGTTGAATTCCCTTATTTATAAAAGTCGACAACAGCGTTTTTATACTTCTGTGGAATTATTCCTGTTTTAGCTTCCAGCATCAACAAGCTGAGATTTTAAAATAATATTGCGCACTCCCGAGACAAAGTTATTTATAAATTAACTGTATAATGAAAATAGATAACACCGTTACCTTTCCCATATTCAAGAAATTCGACAAGTGTTTCTACATTATATCGAGAAATTCTACAAGATGGAACATTGAATAATATTGCCCACCGAGACAAAGTTATTTATACACCTTTTTTATAAAAATCGACAGCATAGCGATTTTATATTTACGCGAAATTTTTTTTCTGTTTTAACTTACAGCAACGATAAATTCCACAAGAAATTAAACAACTAGGACATTAAATACTATTGTATTAATATAATTGTAATTAAATAATATTGTATTAATATAATTATAATTAAATACTATTGTATTAATATAATTGTAATTAAATACTATTGTATTAATATAATTGTAATTAAATACTATTGTATTAATATAATTGTAATTAAATACTATTGTATTAATATAATTGTAATTAAATACTATTGTATTAATATACTTGTAATTAAATACTATTGTATTAATATAATTGTAATTAAATAATATTGTACTTAGTAACTTCCCAGTAAGAGTTGTATAATATATAAAAAATATATTCCTAACTTATTCAAGAAATTTGACAACAGCGTTTCTATATTTCTACGAAATTTTTACTGTAACTTCCACTAACTATAAAATGGGACATTGAATAATGTAGCTCACCGGGAGAATTATTTTTAAGCAACTGCAGCAAGAGCTGCGCACACAGATAAAAATGTTATTCCTCCTTTATTTATGAAATTCGACAACAGCGTTTCAACATTTACACCGAATTCGTTTCTGTTGTAACTTTCAGTATCTATTATATAAGTAATTATTTATTTGATTTAGTTATTTATAAAGTAACAGTTGTAATAAGAGAGCACACGGAATAAAAAAAGTGGTTCCACTCTTATTTATGAAATTTGACAACAGTTTTGGTATATATATGCATGGAATTTGTGTTGTAACTTGCTTTAGCTATAAGACGGGACATTAAATTATATTGCGCATCGAGATAAAGTTATTTATAAAACAACTGCAGTAAGGCCACGTTCACATGAGGCGTTCAACGGGCGTACGGCGAGGCTAGCGAGATCCCGCCATTAAATTATGTTTATTTATTCCTCTAATTCAAGGATCTTTGCAACCTTGAAGAACGGGACCCTGATAGCCTCGCTAAACGCGCGTTTTATGAGCCTCATGTGAAGGGGGCCTAAGAGCTGCATGCAGATGAAAAAAAATTATTACTCCATTATTCATACAAAGTCGACAACAGCGTTTGAATATATATGCGCTAAATTCATTTCTACTTTGAATTCCAGCATCCACAAGTGTTGAATAAATTAGCTACCAAACACAAATTTCTAAAGTGGCTGCCCAATGGTAAGTAATAATAAATTATCCCTCCTTTTTTAAGAAACTCGAACGGCGTTTCTATATTCTCGCTGTTTCTGCATTGACTCCCAGCGTAAAGAAGTAGCACTAGAAACCTGGATAAAAACACAAAATACTTTCCAATAAACTCAATCGATATCTTTCCATCCAGCGCATCTCTCTAAGCAGGAACGTTCCAGTCCCCTCAAAAGATAGCGTTCTCCAAATAGGAGCATTAAAAAAGAGCGGAAAGCGCATCATACACCGCAGCCAAAAAGATAACCTCGCGGCAAAAATTGCCTAACTAGAAAAGACAGCTCTCCACATTTTTGAGACCAAAAATCTGGAATCATTCCAAAATTTCGGAACATCCGGAGGAGCAAATAACAATAATAATAAGAATCCTTCGCGTTCGAACAACTTCCTGTGCTCCCGGAAGGTTTCATAAGAAGTTAGCTGCCATACCCGACCACTTGATATATGTGCATGTCGGATTTACCTTATCTGTCCCTAGAAAAGGATGATTCAAGGGTCGATCATAGAACTTGAGCAACGGTGAGCTTTGTTGGGTGACGTTGACGGAGGTCTCATTCAATTAATTCCGAAGTCATGAGATTGATGTAAGGTGTAGTTGCTAATAGAAGAAGCTGACTTTCTCTTACAATTCAGATTCAATTTAGGGAACTGAACAGGAAATATTTTTAAAGTGATTTAGAGAAGCTTAGATAAACGGCATTTTTATAACTCTATTTGCAAACTTATGATTAAACGGCATTAAAATACCAGTCTTCAGTCCTTATTGTCCATCTTAGTACTAGAACCCAGTGTGCACATGTGGAGGTCATAGTTCACAAGACACTTTATCTTTTTCTTTAATGAAATCCCAGAATATGGCTGCTGTTTTACAAATCATACTAGAATTAGAAAACTGAGTAAAAATATTGTTAAGTAATTGAAATAAACTTAGATTCAATCATCCCAACAAACCATTCAATTTCAAAATTGCAGTTTTCAATTCGTATTGGTGACTTTTCAGAGACCTTTTTCACAGTCATAGCACGCATAATCAAATTACTAAAATTCTGCTGCAGGCCAAAAATATATATTTGGTGATACGCCAAAAAAACGTTTGATTTTGATTGATTTACAAAAACAGTAAGTGTAATTACCTACCCCTTTTTCTACAAAGGCGCTTTACGTGAACAATATTTTTGAAAAAAAATTATTAATACTTTCTAGTAAAAATGAAATATTGAAATCCATTTATAAGGGTAAACTTAAAATTATTCGTGAAGACATGTAAAAAACTCAAAATTTAACCGTTGAAGTGAAATTGAAACACAATTGAAGCCATTTTGCCATCCGTATAGCAAACCAGTGCCATTCTTGGGGTAAACTAAAGCGTGCTGCGGCTCAACACTTAAAAATCGCTGGTTTGTCCTAGTATTAGGGTTCATTGTGTAAATATGGAGGCCATAGAGCACGTTCACACTCAATATTATTTTTTAAATATTTGTTTAACAATTTATTGATATTTTGAAATAAAAATATAATCCTCAAAATAATTTATTAGGTTTTCCTTGCAATTAATTGTGCAAATATTTGTCAAAAGTTAAAAAAAACTTCGATGTAAAATGTAAATTTTACACAATTCAAATCATTTCAGAAATCGCACAAGTGATGATGAAGCTCACTTGTTGAAAGTTGCTGGTCTATCCAAGTACTAGGGGTCATTCTGCAAATGTGGAGTCCATGGAGCATATTCATAAGACATTCGATATTCTTTAAGAACTATGTTCGGAACGATTTATTGATATTTTGACATGAAAATATTATACTCAAAACTATTTGTACGCGTATTACTCGAAATGATATGCTCACCTGTTAAAAATGGCTGGTCTATCATTATGTAAACGTGGATGTCATATAACATGTTCCCAGGATCACTTAATATTCTTTAAAACCATTTTTGAAACACACTTTATTGATATTTTAAGAAAAATATACAATGTAAAAACAGTACGAGTATTACTTAAAATTATTTTCGTCATCTGACCGTGGTTCAAAATTACAAGGTCTTGTCCTGGGATCTTTCTAGACTGATCCCGGACTGTTCCCAATATATCTTTGTGTTGCTTCAGCGCTACGTTAATTAACTACCTACCAACTGGAAATTATTTGTGAAACACTTGTCAAAAGTTTAAAACTAAACCGTCAAAGTTTTACAAATCTCATACAATTTCAACCGTTTCACATTCCCTGAAATATAGATGATTTATGCTATTATTAGGCTTCAGTGACCTACTGTGGGGGAAACATGTTCACGAAACATTCAATATTCTTTTAAAAATAGTTTTGAAACAAATTATTAATATTTTGAAAGGAAAATGTAGCGCTCAAAACTATTTATACGGGTAGTACTTGAAATTATTTGTGAAAACACCTGTCAAAAGTTCAAAACTAAACAGTTGAGGTAATATAAATCTTACACGATTCAAATCTTTTTACAATCCCTTAGGCACACGA
The DNA here is from genome assembly GCA_947359465.1 of Metellina segmentata. Classification (NCBI taxonomy): domain Eukaryota; kingdom Metazoa; phylum Arthropoda; class Arachnida; order Araneae; family Tetragnathidae; genus Metellina; species Metellina segmentata. The sequence goes on from OX375872.1 coordinate 11,966,895, forward strand.
GTATGATACGGCACACCGGTTGAAAATTGCTGGTCTATCCTAGTACAGGGGTTTATTGTGCTATCGTGGAGGACACGGAGCATTGTCACAAGATAGTCTCTCTCTCTCTCTCACAATATTCTTTACAAATATAAAGAATTTTTGATAGTTCGAAATAAAAGAAAACACTTGTGAAAACACATATTTAAAAAATGTTTTTTTTTAATACCATTTATTGATGTTTTGAAGTAAAAATATAGTGCTAAAAACTATTTATGCGGGCATTACTGGAAATTATTTGTGAAAACACTTGTCAAGTGCAAACCGTTGAATTGATGTAAGACTTACATTATTTAAATTGCTTCGAAATGCCTAAGACATACCAGTAGTATGTTGCGGTTCACCGATTGAAAAACGCTTGTCTATCCTAGCTCTAGTGCTCACTGTGCAAATTTGGAGGCCATGGAGCATGTTCACGCTTGATATTCTTTATATAGAAAGGCGGAGAAGTAAGGAGTATTTACTTTGTTTTTACAAGTCGGGAAACGGACGAGGAATTGAGTAAAAGCGATTCAAGTCTAAGCTGTATTTCTTCCCTCAGTGGCCAGCTTTAAATCCCTTCTGACCATTGAGCATCGTTTCATGCCAAACGTGATAGCACGATCTTATCCGACAGGCCATTCTCACATTTTACCTAAAGTGAATACCGTTCTTTTTCAGCAACTATCATCGAAGAATGTATAAACACATTGGAAGAAGAAAACTTGCCTTCAAAAACCAAAACAAAATCAAATGATTCGTCGTGTAGTCCTCCAGACATGTAAAACACTTACGAAATCTCCACTTTGCCTTAAATACTTTTATAATGTGAAAATAAACTGGAAAGAGGCTGATTAATTGTTTCTCTTTGATAAAGGAAAGGAATAGAATATATAGTTCGATAATTCTATTCAGATTCGGAGAATTAAAGCGAACAGCGTGGGGGATGAAATGCTATTATCGATGTTTTTTAAATGCACGAAGCATTATGAGAATGCCTGTAACGTATGATTCTTTGATTTTTCTCGCGAATGCGTATGCTTATTTATAGAGGGGAAATCTGCAAACTGAAGTAGTCAGAATTTGCAGTTTGTTAGTATTAAACTGGTTGAAAAACTTAAATCATAAAAATAAGCTCGTAAGATTATTTCTTTAGTAATTTATTATAGACTGATTGTGATAATTTCTTTTTTAGGAAAAGTAGTAATTTACTTTTTATTCGAGTCATAATCATCTATTAAAGTGTATATACACAAAAACTCACGAATATTTACTTGTATATAGATACTTTTATTATCAATTGCAAATATTTCCTAACTCCTTAGCTTACAAACGATACCAAGTCCTTCTAAATATTTGAAGTAGTTACAAGGGTTTTCGTCATATACTGTCACCATGTACGAACATGGTTTCAAAACTTTAAACTTGATTTCTGAAGAACTGTGTTCATACAACAAAATGCTTTTGGTTCGAACAGTGATAACTCAACAATTAATTGATCAACTACAATTATTTGAATCCTTCTAATCTATATTATACAACAGATGTTTTTACCCACAGTCAAAGTTATTTGTTATGAAAATGAATATTTAAAAAAAAAAAAAAAAAAAAAATTGATTTTAAATGCCAAAATTCCTGAAAAAATCTAGAGTTTTTTAGACTTACTTAGCGAAAAAATTGTATAAAAAACTTAGAAAGACCTTTAGAAATAATTTCCAAAATGTCTTTGTGAACCAATTAGAATGCGGGACATCACTGCTCAAAAATAATCGTGCTAATTAACAAATTATATATATATATATATATATATATATATTAGATAATTAATGATTAATGATTAATCCTATGAGTAATCTGAGTTTTTCAAACTGCAATGAGTTTAAGTACAAACCAGTGACATATTGCAAAGAAAGGGATTTTGAGTCAAAAGTTGAAGAAAATCTTCTAGTGTAGACGCACGCCTTAAACGAAAATAAAATACTAAGCAAAATCGTTAATAGATCGCATTGACAATATTATATAAAATAAAGTGAGAGATAGAACGACTAGAAAACTGTGATAAAAACAAGCTAAATATTTGGATTAACCATCTGAGCGTAGCGAGTTTTCCAAGGGAGTGTATATATATTATACTTCTCATTTCCTTATAATAGAATCATTTGATCATATTACGTTCGATCAGATTAGAAAAAGTATCTAATGTAAGATATCTCGTACTAGAAAAATTATCTAATGTACGATACCTTGCACTAGAAAAAGTTATCTAATCCGAGATATCTCATCATTGGGAATAAAGATGTAAAGAAAAAAACACGTCATTAGAATAGAGATTTAATTCGAGATATCTCGTCATTAGAAAATTGATCTAAAGCGAGGTATCTCGTCCCCATTAGAAAATGATCTAATACCAATACTTCAATAGAAAAAAAATTATCTAATTCAAAGTATCTCGTCATTAGAAAAAATTATCTAATGCGAGATATCTCGTCATTGATAAAAAAAAATGACCAAATCTCGATCTCGTCGTGATCGAAAAATCAGCGAAATCTGCATTTTGAGATATTTCGTCACAAGTGAAATTAATCAGATTTTAATGGACGAGATATCTCGTCCATTAAAAAACAGTTGAGAAAAATTGATCATAACTTTAAACATGAGACATCTTTTCATAAGTAAAACCAATCAGATAATGATGGATTAATTAGCCATTTTTACACAACATGATCCTTTTTTAGTACTAATGAACGTGACCGGAAACTAGATTTCATTTAAACAAATCTCACCAAGTAAAATTTTCCATAGCGAAAAAGTTTTTTAATAGAAAGTGGTCCCATTTCTCCCGTTTAAACAAAGCGACCTCGCCGCTTCAAATGCGAACACTCACACATAACCCAATGAACGAAGCAACACAAAAGATGAAATTATCTGAAAGAAGCAGCAGAGACGAACAATTATATTCCCGAAACGCTCTTTTATCTCCCCACTGTAGAAGCTCCTCCAGCGGAAAACTTGAAAAAGATGCCACTTCATCGGCTTAGTTCATGTCAAAACGATTCACCGTTCCTGCGTTTTCACCGCGGTAATTTAGCAATTGAGGAGAAACATTCCGCCGCACTCTGCTTTTATTTTTCCACCACTATTCGTTATTCTTCTGCCATCCGAGGGCTGTTTGGTATTTCTTCCTCTCTCGCAGATTCCTTCCGAGTTCGATTGCTTCTTTCCGGTTGCCTTTCAACACATCTGGAGTGCTCGCTCTTTTTGTGCTCGGACGTGATACGCGATGGGGTTGCTTTCTGGGGATGGAAGTCGAAGCTGTGCAAGTGTGCCCCTTCCCCCCCCCCCGGATGCGGCTGGTAACGCGGTTGTTTTTCCCGTGGAGATGGATTGTGCAATTCCAGCCTGGCCGCAATCGGGGTAATGGCCGGGGTTTTGCTTTCGGTTGCGCTTTTTAATTTCTGCGTTTGAGCTTTCATTTTTACGAGGGGTGGTAGTTTGTGTCTTAATTAAAAGCTCCCGGCTGAAGGGGAGTGCGTTTTTACGTAGTTATACCCGCTCGTGAAGGTTCTTATTTTTACGAGGGCTTAAATTTATGCAGTGATTAATTGACCTTGAGGAGAGGTTTGTGTTAGACACTTTCTGGTGAGAAAGAAACTTTAATTTGACTGTAGCTGAAAAAGCATGGTACAGAACCTGGATCTGGTACGTAATCTGAATTTGAACATAATACGTTTACTCTTACTTGCATCTGCTGAAAATATCAATAAATATGTTTCAGAGTTCTACGAGGGTTTGAAATTATACAGTGACTACCCGAATTACCCGGCGTTGATCGGGTTGAATTGGTTAAATGTTGATTAAAAAGGGATCAGACTTATCACTTCTCTTTCATAGAAAAGTGCTAGATCATCCAAGTGCACGGAAAATAATTTTTTAACATCGTTTCAAATTTTAAATAGCTTATACAACTTTCTTTGGACGCAAATATGTATGCATGACACATACATCCATTTTTAATCTGTTTTATTTTCATTGCATTCCTACTTTAGACAAACTACAAAAGTTTATACTAAGGTGACTATTATACAAAAGTCGATTTTGAATTTTGGTGATAATTAATTCCTGATCATTTTCAATAAAAATGACGACCTTTAAGTTCATAGTCTTGCTCTCAGTTTTCCTATCAATATTTTTTGACTTGTGGAACGCTTGCTCTAAGGATGTGCAATGTTTTTGAACTTGATCATCATTTTGAGAGGATGGGAAGTTAAATTATTCTGGTATTCGTTACTAATTTATTCTAAAGTAAATACAGCTTTTCTTGAAAATTCCATTCAGTGCCACTTAGAGTATCGGAACTTTTAAAAGTAAACGTCATCAGTGTGGACAAAGCAAACTAAATCGATTACACTTTTTCAAAAACAAAAGTTTAAATTTATAGTATTTTTATAACGAAAATCACTGTTTTCAGTGAATGTTTCACAGGTATCTAAATTGTATAACAACTTCAACTCGTAAAGTAGGAAACCTTCCTTGACCTGTCACATAAAACAAAAATTGCAATTGTTCAACAGTCAGTCTTAGTTCAAATACTTCCTAACTATGATAGTATACCAAGATCAGCCAAGTCTTATTTTAAATTTGCTTTACTCCAATAGACATTCAGTTTTAAATATAATCCTTATAGCACTTTTGTCAAATTTATTTAAAAACGTCTTTTTTACAATTTTTTGATAACAGTTGACATTGTAATTTCTTAATTTTTAATATTCCAACAAACATTCAGTTTTTCATCGAATCCTTATAACTTTTTTGTCAAATTCATTTTAAAATGTCCCTTTTTCAATTTTTTATAGCACTTGATTTAGTATTACTTTTAATTTTTAATACATGGTATACAAAAATACTTTCCCCGTACAACGCACTAAATGACTAAATTACCACATCTTTCCAAAGTATCCATGAATTCTTTCAACTTTCTATCGGTCCTTTTGATAGAATAAAATTATTTCGATTGATTTTGTTGGTTCTTTACTTAGAATATAATCATTTCGGGTGATTCTGTCGGTCCTTTCCTTAGAATAGAATCATTTCAATTGAGGGAGAGAGATTATGTTGGTCCTTTACTTATAATAGAATCTTTTCGAATGCTTCTGTTGGTCCTTTCCTTAAAATAGAATAATTTCGAACGATTCTATTCGTCCTTAACTTGAAATAAAATGACTCACTTGGTCAAAAAGGTCAAAATTTGTAAGAAGTCATGGGACAGCGAAAATCGCAGGTTACAAAGTGGGATTATTCGTTTGAACTCCTCAGGCAATTGATAAAAATAATAAAAGAGTAAATGCTACTCAAACTGGCAAGGAAAAGTGGTGACGTACAACAGCCATGGGCTGAATAGTTTAACAAAGGGGCCAAATCATATCTGCCAACTTTAAAATAATTATCAACAGCGAAGCGGTCGGAATTCCTCGATTTCGTTCTGAAAGAATAAAGATGTTCCACCTGTGTTTGTCGGTAGTGAAATGAAAGTCTAAATTCTTTCACATGAATGAGATTACTTAATTTGCATTTACCCGAAAGGGAATGGATTCTGGAGAAGGTATTTTTTCTAGTTTGCTGGAAGGTATCTCTTATTCCTAGAGACAAAAGAAAAACGGGAGTATTTTGCATTTCCAGGTTTCCGTAATTTTTTTCCAAAATGTTCTGTAAAAAGTACAATACATTTTTTAAGCTGTTTTTTGGGTTTAAAATACAGTAATCGCCTTGTATCACGCATTTAGCTACAAAGTTATTTTTACTTGAATTCTTTGAATTTTCGATTTGCAAGCAGAAAATCTATTTCTTTAACAAACTTAAAAAAGTTCGTACGTATAATTCCATCTTGAAACCTGCAGGCTTCCTCCTGCATGACTTCTAAACAATTGACTAACTATATTTATAAAGGATTCTACGGAAATGAGGAACAGAAGCATTCCAATGGATTGTATTCTAAGGAAAATCCCAATAAACTATTTAAAAGGAATTCTGTTCTAAGGAAAATCCAAATAAACTATTTACAAGGATTTGTATTCTAAGGAAACTATCTCAATAAACTATTTACGAGGAATCATGTTCTGAGGAAAAAATCCCAATAAACTACGAGGGTCATTTTTAAACTAAGAACCGATTGCGCGTCGTGTCCGCGCATCCTGTTAAATGACGTCAGTTCAAGGTCGGCCACTATTGGCCAGTCTCTCACTACATCGCCATTACGTTTCACGTCTCTGCCGGTGTTGGTTGTATGATTATACTGCTTCGTTTGTCGCCATGTCAATCAGTAATACCGCCGATTGTAAAGTGCGCTCAGTTATTCGGTTTTTAAATGCAAAAAAATTTTGTCCTGCTAAAATTTTCCGGCAGCATGTTGAAGTTTATGGTGAAGGTGTAATGAATGATGGAAATGTGCGTAAATGGTGTAGGCTTTTTAATGAAGGAAGGACAAATGTTCATTATGAAGAACGATCTGGACGGCCTACTGTGATGAATGACTTGACACAAAAAGTTGATGAGGAAATTCGCAGAAACAGGCGCTTCATTATTGATAAGCTTCATCAGAAATTTCCACAAGTTTCAAGATCAGTAGTTTATCACATTATTACTGACAAACTTCACTACAAAAAAATGGATGCGAGATGGGTGCCGAAAATGTTGACAGAAGAACACTACACAAAGCGAACGGTACATTCTTTGTCTTTTTTGGAGCGTTATAACAAAGATGGGGACGAGTTCTTGAGTCACACTGTGACCGGTGATAAAACATGGATTGCGTACCGAGAATAAACGTCAATCCAGTGAGTGGCATCATTCAAACTTCCCGACGAAACCACGAAAATTCAAACAAGAACATTGAACAAGGAAAATCATGGCCACGGTTTTTTGGGACAGGAAAGGCATTCTTCTGTTAGACTTTTTGCCAAGAGGAATGACAATAAATGCTGAGAGGTACTGTGAAACATTATTAAAGTTTAGGCGCGCTATTCAAAATCGCCGGCGAGGACTGCTCTCTAGCGGCGGCGTTCTGCTTCACGACAATGCTCGGCCTCACGTTGCGGCAAGAACAAAGACGCAACTGGACAATTTTCATTGGGAATTACTGGATCATCCGCATACAGTCCTGACTTAGCACCATCAGACGTTCATCTGCTTCCAAAACTTAAGGAATTTCTTGGTGGAAAGCGCTTGGAAAATGATGACATGTTAAAAGAAACTGTTACTAAATGGTTTAACGGAGAGGCGGCAGAGTTGTTTGATGATGGGATCCAAAAGCTGGTGACAAGACTTAACAAATGTTTAAATGCTAATGGTGACTATGTGTAAAAGTGAAAAAATGTTCATATTTTAGTTTGTGATACAATTTACGTTCATAACTTAAGTTTCTTTTACTCTATTACTAAACGGTTCTTACTTAAAAAATGACCCTCGTATTTACAAGGAATTATATTCTAAGGAATTGATCAATAGCATATGAACAAAGGATTCTGGAAAAGACTTGGGAATTTTAAGGAAATGATCAATAGAATTCGCTACTTGAATTTTGTCTACAATACTTTTAATACAATACTTTCAATACAAAAGTCTTCGAATACAAAAAATACTTTCAATACAAAAGTCTTTGAATGCAAAAAATACTTTCAATACATACAAAATGTTGAAACAATCCATGGATACTCTCCACCTTTTGAAAGTTTCTATTGTTCCTTTCCGTAGCATATAATCTCCTAGAAATACTATATTTATCATTTTCTTGGAAGTGAATACCTTAAAAAGATCATACTGTCTCTTACCATAAAAAGATCATACTGTCTCTTACCATAAAAAGATCATACTGTCTCTTACCATAAAAAGATCATACTGTCTCTTACCTTAAAGTATAATTCATTTTAAAAGTGTCTATTGCTATTTTCCTTAGAATAGAATCCCTTGGAAAGGTTTGCCGTTGCTTGAGAGATTCCTTTCAATAGAACCCTTTGTAAAAATGCTATCGTGAAGTCAAAACTGGTTAGAATTTATGCAGAGAAGATTGCAGGCTGTAAGGTGCAATTATGCCTGTTAACTCCACACAGGTTAAAACAGGCAAGCTGCTAGATTCGAAATCATAAACAAGCGCTTCAGTGTACTAGTTCCTTAAGAGCTACGCCTTTAGACGTTACTCTTCTGGGGAGAGCGAACCTAATGTATATACTATTTAAAAGATTGAAAGTTTAGATTATTTGTAATGTAAAAATGCAGAAAATCGAGATAGATTGATTATGTTTGATTTGGTAAATTCCATAATATATATATATATATATATATATATATATATATATATATATATATATATATATATATATATATATATATATATATATATATATATATATGACAAAGCCTTCAATGGCTAAGGCCATTATAAACTTTCCAAGGAATTAAATTCTAAGGGAAGGAAAATAGCATCTTTACAAAGACGTTTATTCCAAGGAAAAGAGGAACTGAGTATTTTCAAATAAGTATATTCTTAGGAAAGGAGAAAAATAATCTTTCCAAAGGAGTATATTCTGAGGAAAGAAGAACTAAAATCTTTTCAAAGGAGTGTATTCTAAGGAACGGAGAAATGAAATCTAAGGAAAGGTAGTTGCACAGTTGAATTAACACTGCACAGGAGAAACTAAAATGGCTACTGGCGCTGGATCCGGGATCAGTCCCTAATCTAGGGCAAGGAATCCCTCCAAAATATTATATTCTACGGAAAGAGTCAATGAAATCTCTCCGAAGAATTCTCTTCTAAGGAAACGAGCACTAGTATCGTTCCAAGATATTCTATTTTAAGAAAAAAGAGTACCAATGGAATATCTCTTAAGTAATAGATTTTTCCCTCAATAGATGTGGTTAGTTTGTCATTGAACGTATTGTTAGGTAAAGGCAATGCTACACTAATTGGAAATATCAGAGGTTTAGAAAGTAAAGAATTAACCAACTATTCAAAATATATTTTCCATTCGGTCCCATTCAGAATGAGTGACTCAAAATAGTTTCCGCTCTGACATCGACAAATATTCTCTGCCTAATGTTAAAGGTATTCTGAAAGTGATGATATACTTTAAAGATTTGGCAGCTGTCATCGAGGCGGATTTATCAGCAGCGATAAAGACTTAAACTGTCCAGTTCTGCCATTCACTTCTGAGTCTGAAACAAAAATGGTCACGTTGAATGTGGGAAGTGTTCTCAAAACTTTCTGACAAAATTATCGAAGGCTTAGCTGAACTCCCACCACTGCGGACTTAAAGGAGTCAGTTCGCCATTTACTTTTAGGTTTTAACAACACATAGTACTAGAATTTTAAATGTGGTGAGGTTCTGACTGTATTCTTTATGTACTCAAATTATAAAAAGCCCTGTCAAAATATTGCAATATTTTCTTCACGTCTTTTTCAAACCATCTATTTTTATATTTTTAGAGATTTGGATAGTCTGTTTTCTGGTGTTTCCAATGATATTTCATTCGAGCATCAACTTTAACAAGACGTGCAAAAGACTGTATAACTTTGTCTATTAAAAAGTGGCGAACTTGGAAGTAAATAGAAACATGGTAAAAAGCATTTTACTCTGTAAGCAAAATCACAATAGTTTACAATCCAATAACATCATTCACGAATAGTATATAAGTTTCACTGTAGTTTATAGTAGTTTACTTTGTTTTCTTCACACCCTTTTCAAAACCATCTAGTTTGAGATTTTTAGTGGTTTGGATAGTCTATTTTCTGTTATTTCCAATGATATTTCAATCTTTCCTCAACTATTGCACGACTTGTACAGAACAGTGCAACTTTGGCTAGTAAAAAGTGGTAAACTTAGACGTAAATAGAAATACGGAAGAAAAAATTTAACTCTGTAAGCAAAATTATAAGTTTACAATTCAATAACATCATTCCTCAATAGTACGTTTTACAGTAGTTTATTGTACTTTCCAGTATTTTCCTCACATCCTTTTTAAAGCCATCTATTTGGTGACTTTTGGATATTTAGTTGGTCTTTTTTATTCTAGCTTCACAATTAGCATTACGTCACAATTAGCATTTTCGCTGACAACCAAAAACGAGATGAATGTGGACGCAAATAGAAACGTGGTAGAATGCATTTTAATTCATTAAGCAAAATCACAATAGTTTACAACTCAAAAACATCAATTTTGAATAGTTTTTTACTATCTCACGAATATCGCTGATTTTAGTAAGACGCGTGGAAGCCAGAGCAGATTTATCATTCAAAAGCACGTCATTATAGAGGTAATTACACTGCTATATATACTACAGTATTATAATTTATTTTTTAGTGGTAGCTACTTACATCCCATTACTATACCGTTGGGAATTTAGAAGTGGCTGAATTCATTAGATACTACCACTTGTTGATGATATATTACCCTTGTGAAAGTGTGATTTGTATTAAAACTCCCGTTAATTGTCTCGACAAAGTATCTCGTCATAGAGTAAACCTGACTAGATCTTTATGGACCAGATATCTCGTCATTAGAAAAAAACCTAACCAGATCTGATATCGTTATCATTAAAAAATTGGCATTTTCGTGTTGACGGGATATGCCGTCATTAACACAATTGGTCAAGTCTTGATGGTATGCAGGTATTTTAATTAACGGTACACTGGAACTATACAACGGGCTATTGGGGACCGCCCGGGAACAATCCCGAAGAGAAAGATTCGAGGACAGTACCACATAATTTGCATCATGGTCAGATGACGACAAGTTTTGATGGTTGAGCAGTCTCATCGAAACCACGTGGAGAGTTATTATCGCGGGTATGCAATTAGAAATGGCAACAGTGGTCTGTAAAGTGTTTCCTTTTGGCAGCTGAATGATATGCGAAGACTGACTGGAGAGAGATTGAAATACCTACATACCATCAAGACTTGACAATAAAGAGTGAAGCTTTGATAGAAGTATAAGCGGTGTCTGTAATCACAGAGCTTCCAGACGGAAGTAATACGCATGTAATTAGCAGTCTAACTCTTAGCCATAGGACATTCATTCAAGTACGTGCCAATTGTTGTGAGCGACTCCTAAAATTCGTATTAGAAGCTCCATCAAACTTGGTTTTGAAAGCGCGAGTGCTTACAATTAGGTCCAACAAAATATTGCCAATTTTCTTACTAGAGACATCAAGATTTGGTCAGTTTTTCTAATAACGAGATGCCTCGTTCGTAAATATTCGTTTTTTTAATGTGACGAGATGTCTATTCTACAGGACCGCCAGGAGAGTTGAGTATAAAATTGAGCACGAAAGACAGCCCGACTTTTGTCTATAAAAAAGCATTTCATTTTTCAATTTTTATCCTAGATTTTACAAAAGCAACGCCTATCTTCGAAATGACTTCGATGAGAAACTACTTTAACCTGGTAAGAAAACCTTTTCCAACAGGTCAAATGTGTCATATATCATACTGAAAGAATCATTTTGCCATACAACTTACATATTGTTTTTCGGCTTCAATTTTCTCTGCGCGTTTTTCGGCTTCAATTTTCTCTTCGCGTTCAGTTCTAATAACACTCAACAGATTTTTTGTTATCTCCTCGTCATAATTTTCAGAATCTATTATAAGTTTCGAGCACTGCGCTACTTTGGGATTCGCTGGCACTATTAGGCCTAATTCGTCAATCAATGTTAGCAAATCTGCTTTTCGGGCCTTAGTTAAATATGCCATGTCATCAATTAAAACAAAATTCTGTACTCACAGTTTCGAAAGTTCCTTCTATCCGTCTTTTCCGTCAACTCGTCTTTTTCGTCTACGCGTTTTTTCGTCTACGCGTTTTCTTTTTTGTCGTTTCAGTCTATCATCAGCACCACGTCAGGAGAAGTCATGAAACTGTTCTTGCAGATGATTAAAACACAAGTCCAGGTTTGCATAGGGAGTCAAAACATTCCGCCGGCCGGTTCAATCGTCACTGCTTTCGGGGTCTGCTAATCCGTCGTTCAAGCCCTCGTACGAAGGAGGAGAATCGTCGCGGTCGTCAACGGTTTTTCACATCGCGGCCGAACCCTCATTTTTTGTAAGATTCGTGTTGTTCTGTTTGGTAAGGTCTATATTAAAGACTTCGAATCTTACAGCACATTGACATTTAATGAATAAATATATACAATTATTATGTACAGTTGAGTTATATTTCAAAAAAGTTCCGTCATTATCGGCAGCAGTCGTCTCTGCTCGGAAAAAATACGTCAGCTCTCAATGGCGTCCAGTGCAACTGACTCCTACCAGTCTCGTTGCTCTTATAATGAGTTCTTTCCAGACTAGTAGACAACTACCGTTGTCTAGTATTCCTACATATACATATATATATATATATATATATATATATATATATATATATATATATATATATATATATATATATATATATATATATATATATATATATATATATATATATATATATATATATATATATATATATATATATATATAGGAAAGATATTTCAAACTGGTATTACATAAATATATTCTGAATGAAGGCTCATAGAAAATAAGGTAGATTAACAATATTGCTACTGGACTTTTCAAGTCCTATTAACCCTTCAAGTGGCTTCGTCAAGATCTCTCGTCCATCACGATCTGCTTATCTGCTTATTTTCCAATGACGAGATACCTTACCTCGCCGAGACAGCCACCAGGAGGGTTAATTAATCGAAATGTTAGAGCTTACACGCGTTGTAGCATATGTTGGTTGTATTTGTTGCAGGAAATGTAAAATTTGGCTAAATTATATATAAATATTTCTTATAATCTCATATCTGATATAAAATACATAATCACGATATGCATGTCGGATTCAATTGGCTGAAATTTCACTCACTTATATTTGATTCTATGTGAATCGCTTTTAATCAAAAGTAATTTTTTCCAAGAGACCATTTACAGAGTAAGAAATGACAATACTTATTTAACCTTGTTTCGGAATCATTCTTGAAAAAAATAATTTTTTAAGGCTATTTCCTGAGGGTGCAAAACATACTTATTTAACATTGTTTGAATCGTTTAAACCAAACGTATTTTACCTTCGGCCCTTTACCATTTTACTGAGAGTTCCAAATAAAATTATTATTCAACCTTACAATAAATTTCTTCTGAAAAAATTCACTGAACCAAGGCTGTTTGGAATTTTCCAATCCTATTTTCAGAGAATAACAAATAAAAATACTTATTTCATTTTATTTCATACTTATTTTAATCTTTTTTGAGTTAAAACGAATTTTGCCCAAAGCAATTTCCTGAGAGAGAAAAAATATCCATTTACATCAAATTTATAAATGCGCCAAATACAAAAACATTTCGTACTCATATAGATCAATAGCTTGGAAAACAGATTGATATGTCCATGATTTCGTAACGCAATATACATTAGAAGAAATACCATATAATCGTTTCAGTCGAAGTTGTTGCCTGACAATTGTTATTCGAAATCGATGATTCCAATTGAAATCGTGAATAACTTTCCCATTTCAAGGCAGGTCATCAAGTTCTAATGGTCGCTAATCATGAAAAACTGCACTTTCATGTCATTTCTCTGAAAGTTACTTCACAACCAAAAGACAGATTCACGTTTCTATCGATCGGAATTAATATAGATTACTTCATCTCAATATTTCCCAACACGTGTGTTATAGAGCAAAAGCCAGTGTGGATTCTATGTATTGGTGCATTATAGATATGTACAGTGGCAATTGTTTTGTAAATTTATTCTTTTTCCTTATTATGATCGAAGGATTCCGAGTAATGTAGTATTGCGTTTTCCCCACAATTAATGATTAACTAACCACATCTATAGGGTGAAGAAATCCATAAATTCGTTCACATTTTTGAGAGTTTTGTTGGTTTATTCCTTAGAATATAATTTCTTGTAAATGGTTTAGTGGGATTTTTTTCTTAGAACAAAATACCTTGGAAATATTCTAGTGGTCTATTCCTTACAATATAATCCCTTGGATATATTCTTTTGGTTAAATCCTTAGAACATAATCCATTGGTAATATTCGATTGGCCTATTCCTAAGAATATAATCTCTTAAAAATACTCAATTGCTTCTTTCCTTAGAAGTTGAATCGTTGGAAAGGTTGTCCTGGTTCTTTCCGTATAATATAATCCTTTAGAAGGATTCAGTTTGTCATTTCCATAGAATAAAATCATTTGCAAAAAAAAATCTGTTTATTCTTTACTTAGAATAGAATCTTTTAGAATTATCCTTCTGCCACTTATTTGGAAGTGAATTCTATTTTTAAAATTATATTAGTTGTTTCCTTAGAGCAGAATCCTTTGAACATCCTAGTTTCCTTGGAATATTATTGGGATAAATTCTATTTCTTGTTAAATTAGAATATAATCCTTTCGAAAAATTATATTTCTCCTTTCCTTAGAACATAGTCCTTCGGAAAGATTATATTGCTTAAGAAGGTGAAAACTTATTGGTAATCATACTGGAAAAATTGTTGGCTGTGAGATGAAATTATGCGTATAAACCGTCTGAGTGATATACTGGTATTGATACCGCTTCTTGTCATTTCAATACCGGTACGTTTTTATGACTTTCGCATTTTTTGACAACTACGAGTGACTTTTAATTATTTTGTTTCATTTAAGGGGACAAAGTACCTTGTACCCTTCAAAAAAATCGATTTTTCAAAAGTATTTTAAAAAAATAAATTGGAATGTTGGGAGCATTTTAAAACAAACTGCATCGAAATCCGACGAAAATTACCCTTACAGCAATAAAAAACATAAATGTCAATATTGACTGACCTTGTGATAGTGAGTCGAATGTAGTTAGTTTCGGTTTCGGAATGGAAAGCATCCTTGTAATTATTTTATATTCAGCCACTCTGCTGATCTATGTAATACATTTATTTAACAGGGAGAAGGAATTGTTCAACTCCAAGAATAACAATTGAAAGATAACTTGATAACTTTAACCAGGATAACTTGATTGAAAGATGAATAACAATCCAAGAATAACAGCTAACTGCTTTCATGTGCTCTCTTCTGTCTTAGCTTTAGAAAGACGTTGCAATTTTTTGTTATTGATATAAATAGTCATTTTATAAATCCTGTTAAAATGTCTGACAAAGCAGATCGTAGATCTGGTGATTTTCGCAGAAAGAAACGTCGTTTTCATGGAAATCAGCATTCCCAAGGGAAACAATCTGACGGTCCCACGTCATGGTGTGAGTATCAAAGATCCCAATTTGACACAAGTGTTTCCTATATATACAAGAAAACTGTGCCAATACCTGTAATGGATGCAATTAAACCTGCATTTGCAGAACTATCAGCACCCAAGTTGTTGAAAATATGTCTGGGTGGCAAGACACAAAATGCTAATGGGTCTTTTAATTTCACTGTTTGGAAGTATTAGCCGAAAACATCCGGATCATCTAAAACTGTTATTACGTTTTAATAAACGAAGCATTAGTAATTTTTAATGATGGAATGGCAGGTCGTATGAGCATTTTGAAATGTCTAGGCCTGCAGGTAGGACATTTTGCATACACCTCTGCTAAAAAATCTGATTTGTCGTGTTTGAAAAGTGCAGAAATTAAATGTAGGTCATCAACACTAGAGGACCGTAGGGCTCACAGAATGAGAAAAAAAAGCTTTAAATGAGCATTTGGCAGAAATAGAAGGTCCTACATAT
Organism: Metellina segmentata; assembly: GCA_947359465.1. Lineage (NCBI taxonomy): Eukaryota > Metazoa > Arthropoda > Arachnida > Araneae > Tetragnathidae > Metellina > Metellina segmentata. The sequence goes on from OX375872.1 coordinate 11,982,633, forward strand.
GTAGCAGGAGCATTTTAAACCCTAAGATTTTCATGATATTTTGCATAATAGAAATTCAATCTTCAAACTTGATTTTCTCAGTTTCTGATTTTTAGACTTTCCCACAATATTACAAAAAAAGTTATGATTGTAGAGCTATAATATTTCACATGTATGTTCTACTTATGGATCTTAATTCTGTGAACCTCCAATATATTAATGAGATGCATACATTTTAATATATAGCATGATAAAGACAAAGATTTCAATAATTTAAATTTTTTATGAAATTTTAATTTTTTTTAAATATTAAAATACTAGATAATTTTAAATTTTGAGGTTTGCAGTATAAAGGTATTATTTAGCTTTAATTTGACATAAAAATTTAGATTCTACTGTATATATTTCAAAAATTATCTTGCGGGAAGCAAGATGTTAGCCAATAAATTATTTTTATTTTTGTGTTTACATTTTATGCTGTTTAAAAAATATTTTATCTGAATTACAAATATTTTACCATTTTTTTAAAGTTAGTACTTTATTATGGAACCTATAAAAATTCCATTCAAAAATGAGTAAAGATTGTTGATTTATGATGAGTCGAAAATGGTACAGAAAAATGATCAATTTTTGGCCCGAAAGGTACTATGTCCCCGGGGACACGGTACCCTTTGAACAATTTTTTTTTGTTTTCATATTTACATCAAAATATTTTTGTGTACTTTGTTACAATACACATTAATAATACATTGCAAAAGAAAAAAATCCTTTTCACATTCACAATATTTAAAAAATTAAATTAAAAAAAAATATTTCAACATTTTAAAATTCTTACTCCTTTTTTAATTTTTAATTTGTTTCAAATATTTTTTTAATTTATATTCTATGAAGTGTTTCCCATAATTCTGTGGATAGGATAGTTTATACCACTCTTATTTAATTTTTTACAGATATTTTTGTAACAAACACTGTGAAAAACAGTAAAAAACAGTCATAGTTGATTTCAGCAATTTTTTTAAAAAATAACTATTTTTCCAAATCGTTATTCTATCCACAAAGTTATTAGGTAGCTCATAATAAACAGCTTAAAAAAGTTACAATACTCTACATCAATTACAAAAAAAGCGTTAGTATTTTAAATACACTGTAGTCATGAAAAAAAAGAAGCCGAGAAAAAGCACTTTAAAGTTTTAAATAGCACTTAAATAAATGAAAAAATTAACTTATACTATTCATTGATATTAATATTATTGTTCAAGTCATAATAAGGTATTTTAAAGTAAAATCCATAACAATTTCCCACCATATTGGCAAATAAACATGTTTATATAAAAAGAAAAAACTAGCTGAAAAAGTGCATGAACTGTTTTTTTGCATTTTTTCTATTTTGAAAACTACAAAATGTTTACAACAAAATGCTATGGTGTACCTTGTTGCAATACACATTAAAAATACATTAGAAAAGAAAAAATCATTTTCACATTCTCAATATTCAAAAAGTTAAAAAAATTTAAAAAGAATTCAACATTTTAAAATTTTTACTGTATTTCCAAATTTTAATGTTTTCGAAATATTTGTATTTATTTACCTTTCATGAAGTGTTCCCTACAACTCTGTGCATGGGATTGTTTATACCAATCTTATTTAATTTTTTACATATATTTTTATAACAAACACTGTGACAAACAGTAAAAAAACAATTATGGCTAATTTCAGTAATTTTTGAAGAAATAACTATTTTCCCAAATCCTTATTCTCTGCAAGGAATAATTTAATAGGTCACAATTAACAACAACAAAAAGTTTCAAAACTCTACATTCTATACAAAAAAAGCCTTAGCCACAAATACACTGTTGTCATGAAAAAAAAAAGATGAGAAAAAGCATGTTAAAGTTTTAAATGGCACTTAATTAAGTGAAAGAATTAACTTATACTGTTCATTGATATTAATATTATTGTTCAAGTCATAAAAAAAATCTATAATAATTTTTCACCATATTGGTGAATAAACATGTTTATATCAAAAGAAAAAGTATGCAATGCTGACTCGGGTTTCAGTGGCTGATGTTTCTTTCGAACACTTGCTGCAAAAAATGTTATGAAGGATTTCATTAGCATTTTGTTTTATGCCTCTCGCACAGCATTCTAGGAGCTCATTCGAGGCAAGTCTGGTAAATTGGCATAATTTTGCCCAAATGGCTGTCGTTCAAAGGTGTCTGATGTTATCAACGTGATAGCATGGTGTATCCCCACGAGCTAAAGCTGCCTGCTAGAAACACCAACCATTCTCTCCAGCTGGACATTAAGATACTGAGGTTTCTTGTATGTTGAAATGCTATGAAACAATGTTGCAAAACTTTTACAGTGCTAAATATCCCTTGCCAACACTCAATAAAGACTGCACCACACGCATATTGACATCAAGTGCCTGAGTTTCAGATCCTTCGCAGTTTGAAATTCTGCACGTACTTCAGAGTAAGTTTTTTACAAGTCCATTAAGAACCTTTTCATGTATTATTAAATAATGAGGAACTTCAGAGTTCATATCACAATTCAATTCTTCTTTCACACTCGTTTGTAACGATTTGCAAAGCATAGGTCTTGAAAGCTTGAATTAACAAGCGAATCAGTTTTTCCGATGCATATTTCATTACACTTTCGCTTGACAGCTTTTTGTTTACAAGCAACGCTGGAATGTTTTCGTTTCGGCATTATGCAGATATATAATATAAAAATAGAATGAAAACAGCAACTATAATATCAAAACTATAGATTTGTTTACATTATGATAGATTGAGAACTCGAAAATTTTGATTTGTGCACTTCACATCACAAGAAAATACAAAAACAAGCAGATTTCAGCGAATTCAGCAGTATAACAACAATTTCTCGTGAATAAACACGTGTGGATCAATTCATTTCACTTCAAACTGAAAAGGCAAGCATTAGAAAGTCTCATGAAATTAAATAACACGAAAAGGGTAAGGCTCACACGATAGTGTTTATGCCATATGCAGACAAAACACCGTCTACTTTCGGTTTCGTTACTTCCATTCCACAGAAAACCTTTTATAACTCGCTAAATAATGTAGCTACAGCTATAAAATTTTACACACATATTTTTAAAAGTTGTATAATTAATATAAAATAATAATAAAAAAAATCGACATTTTGGTCATTTTTAGGGTACTGTGTCCCCCACTTACACTACCCTACAATAATGGACCGGACAGCAAGATGTGATTGTATAAGGGAAATAATACATGCTTTAATAGGGGGATAGTCCCCCACGTGCTGCAATTACACTAGCAACCCTTTTGGGCATACTTTCAACAAGGTTTGGATACACAGCCATCGATATTTGTGTCCATTCCTGCTGCAAGAATGTCGCCAGCTCAGCTGTAGATTTCAGACGTGGTTCCCTGGTCCTTAAGCGTCGCTCTAACTCGTCCCACGAATGTTCTGTGGGGTTTAGGTCGAGATTTTGAGCAAGCCAGGGAAGATGTTTTACATACATATATTGATACCACTGCTTGACAGAGGATGTAACATGAAATGGAGCGTTATCGTCCTGGAAGTAACATTCGTCCATTCCATAAAATTGCCAGAGTGTAGGAAGAATCTGATTGTTCAAAATTTTCATGTAGACGTCAGCGTTCAATTTACTAGAAACAACATGCAGAGGTCCCAGGCTATACCACGTAAAACACCCCAAAACAAGTACACCACCACCACCGAACATGACAGTTGGAACGATGCACTCGGGTAACAGACGTTCGTTTGGTATTCGCCAAACCCAAGCACGCTCATCCTACTGGAAGATCGTTTAGCTTGACTAGTCGCTCCATAAAACAGTTTTCCAGTGGTCCACAGTCCAGTTGCGACATTGCAAACACCTAACGAGTCTGCCGGCTTTGTTGGATAGGGTGATGTTTGGTTTGTGTGCGCCAACACATCCGTGGATATTGAGGGCGTGCAATTTTTTCCGCAAAGTATTGGGGTGCACCGTAACCCTTGCTGTCTGTTGAAACTCGCTATTGACGATTTGGAATGGTTTCTTGCTGTTCTTACGAACGTCACTCTTCAGGACACGCCGATCCCGTTCGGTCAGCTAATGGAGACGACCAACGTGTGCAATTCGTGTTCCAACTCCCGTAGTCTTCCATTTCTTCACGACATCACCAACAGTTGACCGTAGCTGTGATAGTTCTACCGCAATTGCGCAAATAGATTTGTCCATGTGACAACCAACTATAACACCCCTTTCAAAGCCACTAAGTTCCTTTCGTTTGGACATATTGTCACAATTTCACACAGAACTAACGACGTTACCTCTTCGCGTATCGTATTTAACCTTAACAGGTCACGTACGAGCACTGGATTTGCATAAATTCCGACATGCAGTCGGATTTTATGCAAATCCGCTGCCGTCCGGTCCATTATTGCAGATATATGATACATGGTAAGCTCACAGTATGGATCAATTTCGAAACATTCTAGAGCTAAATTTACATAGAACGTCTGCTGGTATGATGGTACAGTATTCAAATTGGATTCTTTCCACATCTAGCAGATTGATTTCGCAGTCTAAATAGTTTTTGTTCGGTGAAAAATGAACACGGAAATAGTAAGCCAGCCAGATTTCAAGCTGCAATTAATTCCTTGCTTATTTTTACTTCAGAAATTTGACAATCCACTTATTGTACCCAGGTGTGACCTCTTCATCTGACTGTAGTTCAAAATTACGTGGTGTTTTCTTTGGAGTTTTTCCTTCGGGTTTGATCTCGGACCGTCGCCAATAGCTCGTTGTATTGCTCCAGTTGCGACGTTAATTAAAATACCATCCTAACCACCTACCATTCATCGTACCTTATTGTGGCATAAACAATCATATCGCACCCCGGCAAGAAAAGTGACACAACTCAAAATTGCAGAATTTGAGAAACGTCAACTTAAGGGATATTATAAAACTTATATTGAAATAGTATAAGCTTCTTTTAAATTCCAGGTAAGTATTTATGGTGTTAACTTCTATTATATTCTATGAGAATAGTAATATAACACCGCTGAGGCAACTTACATACATATTTTTCAATGACATAACATCAAAATTTTTATTTTATGTCACTTTTCTTGCCGGGGTGCGATATAATGCTGAATTATCGCAAATGAAGCTTCTTTATGTTAATTGAAAGGAAGGACAGTAGGCGACAACATTAAGATATAACTCATTTTTACAATTTATTTTAAGGTGTCGTAACGACCTCAGCGAACGGTTTAGGTGTTCTAGTTCCAAAAATGACCTTGTGCTACGATTAATATTTAACCCTCAAAGTGTCACGAGATTTACAAATAGTATAATGTTGCGTTTACCCAACAAAGCATCACGAGACTTACGAACATAATAACGTTGCTTTTACCGCACAGCACACTAAATGACTAAATAACCACATGTTTCTAAAGAACTCGTGGATTCTTAAACTTTAGAAAGAGATTCCATTCGTTTCTTCATTGGAATAGAATCTTTCTTTCAGACGAAGCTATTCGAAATTTTCTTGGATTATTTTCAAGGGTAGTGTTGTTTATTTTTTAGAACAGATTCATTTGGCAAAATTCTGTTGGTCATTTTCTCAGAATACAATATTTTTGAAGTATTCTGTGTATCATTGTTTTAGAATAGAATTCTTTGGAAAACTTAGGTTGCTCCTTTCCATAGAATGAAATCCTTTGTGGAGTTTTTCAACTGCTCCATGGAATCCTTTGGTTAATTTATTGCTCATTTCCTTGTGATAGAGTGATCTTTAAACATATTGCCCACTTCATTAAAGTAGAATCATTTGAAAGATTCAATATACATTGCTCTTTTCTTTACTTAGAATCAAATCCTTTGGAAAAATTATGTTCTCGCTTTGAAAACAATATTTTTAAAGCTTCTATTAGTCATTTAATTAGAAAAGAATCATTCGGGAAGATACTATTTGTGTTTTCCTTCGAATTGAATTCATTGAAAAACGTTTATACTGCTTCTTTACTTAGAATAGAATCCTTTGAAAGTATTCTATTGCTCAAGATAGTCATTAGAAGTCATGCAAGGAAAACTGCCGGTTGCAATGTCGAATAAAACGTGCGAACCCTTCAGACGGTTCAATTGTGAAGGCTTTTGAAGACATTGCCTGTAGCCCAATAGATACTAACACATAAGTAAAAAATTATATTAATTTTTTGTGCTACATAGTTGGCAAAATAAGTTTTTACAATTTTTGCGTACACATATTCGTACTAATTTACATATATGAATGTTAATAAAAACATATTTATAAATTATATCAAAATAGCAATCTGATTGGATGAATATGGGAGTAAATGTATAAATATTTATTGACATTTAAATATGAATAAAACTATTTATAGTTGCTTTTGATTTTTATTCAAACTTTACCACGATTTTCGAATACATTATTGTAAAACAGACAACGAAAGCGAGTTCAAATATATTTTTTTTAAATCAAGCATACTTGAATTAAAAATACTTGAGAGTTTATTAACATTCGCTCATAACTTTAATACAATCTTCGGTGTAGTTTATGATTAATGATCTTTAGCCCTGTTAAAATTGATTGAAAGTTAGCATTTTGGAATCGATACTTAGAATCTTTAAGAAGAGCTTCTCCAATCCCTTGTTCATTACTTTAACCAATCCATCATTTTCTGCGTATAACTCATTTAGAGTACCTTTTTTCCCCTACCGATTAGCCTTACTTCTAAATTGATTCAACTTTGGTTTTTGACGTTTTTAATGTGCTGCTTTTGAAATAGGAACCATTATCAAAAATCTATTAATCTTTATCAAATTGCATTCTTAGGTAAAAATTTTTTGCAAATTTTGGGTCGCGGCGAAATTTTAAAATTCAATCTAGAAGATTTTTAAATTAATTTGATAATTACATTCTCCAACGGTTTTTCAAACACGGAGAACTTTTTCTACTCATGCGACCTTGCAGTCAGGGTTTGGAATCATGCCAAGGTTTTTTTCATCCGCAAAACGCAGAGAATATTTTTTTTGTTTCCGCTTTGATTTTGTGCGATTGATTTCCCAGTCAGACGATAAATCTTTTAACGTTCTTTTTTCTATCTCCTAGACGGTTAAAGATAGAGTAAAAATTTCAACGGATTTGAAATCTGCGGAAATTTCAGTTTAGACTGATACCTAAAAATATGATTTTCTTTAAATAAATAATTTTTGAATTGAATATATCTTCAACGGATTTGAAATCTGAGGAAAATTTTACACCAGCTTAATACCTTACATCACGGCGTTGCCCGTGGTGTTGGTTTGCGGAGCGAGCATATATATATATATATATGTATGTATGTATGTTATACTTGGAGGAGGGGGGACTGTTATCAGAGAATCAGTATTGGTTTAGGAATGGCAGATCCTGCTCTACAAACCTTTTGAAGTTCTACGAAAAAATTACTGAGGATCTGGATAATAAGAGCAGTGTGGATATCATGTACATAGATTTTCAAAAGGCTTTTGATAAAGTACCTCATGAGGCATTACTGTTTAAATTGGAAAGGCTGGGGATTCAGGGAAAAACATTAATATGGATAAAAAATTGGTTATTGGGTAGAAAGCAGAGAGTGCAGGTAAAAGGAAATTATTCACAGTGGACAGAAGTTATAAGTGGGGTGCCTCAGGGATCAGTTTTGGGACCAATTTTATTTATAATCTTCATAGATGATATAGGTCAGGGGATCAAGAATAGAATCAGTATATTTGCAGATGACTTAAAAATATGGGGGACAGTGGATTCCAAGTTACAGAAAGAAAATTTACAAGGGGATTTTGATAAGATATCCGAATGGGCTGTAAAATGGGGTATGTCATTTAATGTAGGGAAATGTCAAGTTCTGCATATGGGTTACAGGAACAGTGGAGCCGAGTACAGGCTGCAGGGAGTAAAGGTAAATGAGGGAGAAACAGTCAAGGATCTTGGGGTGATAATTCACAGGGATTTTAAAATGGGTCACCAATGTTCAGCTGCGGGTAAAAAGGCTAATAGGTTACTGGGGTATATTAAAAAGACTGTAACTTCAAGGGATAAGAATATAATCTTGCCGTTATATAAGGGTTTAGTAAGACCACATCTAGAATATGCTGTACAATTCTGGGCTCCATATATGAGAAAGGACATAGAATCAATTGAAAGGGTTCAGCACAGAGCTACAAAAATAATAAAGGGGCTAGCAAATTTCGACTATAATGAACGTTTAAGTAAGCTAAACATGTATACACTGGAAAGAAGAAGAAGGAGGGGGGATTTGATTCAGCTTTTCAAGTTTGTAAAACAAGGGGACACAGAGAGCTTAAATTTCAACAGGGATAACAGAACAAGGGGTCATGGGTATAAATTGAATAAGACACATTTTAATCGGGATTTAAGGAAAAACTACTACTTTAATAGGGTAATAGACAGTTGGAACGCGTTGCCAGAAAATATATTTATTTCAAAGGGAGTGTACGAATTTAAGACACAATTGGATAGTCAGTGGGAATTAGAGAATTCATAAACAAAGGACCAGCCTTGTTGGGCTTGAGCCTGTAGCTGGTCGTCAATATTTGTATTTGTATTTGTATGTATGTATGTATGTGTGTATGTATGTATGTATGTATGTATGTATGTATGTATGTATGTATGTATGTATGTATGTATGTATGTATGTATGTATGTATGTGTGTATGTATGTGTGTGTGTGTGTGTGTATATATATATATATATATATATATATATATATACACATACATACAAAAAACAACTTTTTTTTTTCTTGAGTAAATTACATCATCCTGTTAACAAGTTTATCAGTAAGTGTAAGTGACAGACCTAACCTATAGTGAGATAAGTAGAATAGGGGACAGAGAAATTATCAGATTATAGTAAATTCTAATAATAAAACTGCCGAGCAGCAATAATAAACGAATTTTCACTTACTTTTAATTCAATTTGGACCTTTCTTTCTTCTTGCTGACATTTTAATGACTGTGTGTGTGTGTGAAAATGTATATTTCTACTCCTTAATCTCTATTGCACACCACAAGAATAAGTTAACTGACAAATGCCTAAAAAAACTTTACTTCCGACTCTTGTGTGGGTTTTTTAGCTAATGAAATCAGTCACCCCTTTTGTTTATAATTTTGAATCAAACTGTTGCATACTTCTTTTAAGTGTTTATATTATGAGTTGTGTTAATCAGGAATGTTTATACATTACTCTTCATAGCAATTAGATTTCTGATGTCATGTGTGTTTACATTACTGTTTCCAGTATATAGTATATTCTAATAAGTTACAACTGTCTGTTGCAATCTTTTATAATACTACGGTGTTCCGCCCCCTGCTCGCTTACGCTAGCCCCAACCGCCGGGGATTGCTTCACAAACCAATACTCATTTCCCAGATCCCATTTGGTTTGCTTCGCAAACCAACATTACTATCGCAGAGTGAATCTCCTGGACGGCGAAACTATCTTCATAATTCGTATAATCTTCATTTGACTTTCCGGTCTATGATGTCACAGCGAGGGCTTCGTCCCCTGCTTGCTTACGCATGCCGAATCGTGGATATTGCTACGCAATCCCGTTTGGTTTGCTTTTCAAACCAACACTTCTTTTTCAGATCCCATTAGGTTTGCTTCACAAACCAACATTCCTTTAACAGAATCAATCTATATCGACGGCAAAACTATCTCAATAATAGTCTATGACGTCACAACGAGTGCTTCGCCCCATGCCTCCTAACTATCGCCAACCGAATCACGACTGAAGACTGAAAATTTGTACGTCTTTTGCTCACTCGCGTTATAAATTTCACTTTTTCAATTTTGACGCTTAATAAACCCTAAATTAATAGCCGCATCGGAAAAAAAAATCTTCATTGTCTTGTTCTTTGTACAATTTTGAACAAACCATGTCAATTTGGTAATTTTCTGATCCGTACTTTCTCGGGAAACCGTCTAACGGTCGTATTCATAAGTCCGAGTTAACTCCCGGATCAACCATAATCCCCGAGATATCGAAAAAACCGTATTCACAATGCCTGATCCATGGTTTAAACTGCCGTTTCGGTGTTACATTTTGATCCTCCGAAATAGGCGAGTAAACTCGCGAGTAAGAGTTACCCATGCGCAGTACTATATTTTTGCGAAGGAAACAAAATGGATGACACATTTCATTCTATGTTCAATTACAGTATTCTTCCGACGACTGGACTGGACCTATCATTACGGAGCATCTGCTGCACAGCAGCTCATCTCCTCATCATAATATTGTTTAAATGGAAAAATTTAAAACATAATTTTATTGAAATTCAAAAGAAAAATTAAGTAAAGGTAGCTGAGAAAACATAAACAAGCAGCTTGGCGAAAATATATATGGCGGCACCTCCGTCCGCTAAGAGCAAAAGGTAGATATGACCATGGCAGATGTAAATTCGTCGTAGAATAAAAATTATTCTGTTGATTTATTACGGATGAAAGAAAATTGACAATGCAAGTTCCTTTTCACACCACCAACACACCTATACCGACAAGTACAAAGATAATCGTATTACATTCATTTGTCAAGACATTGTGTACAATTCTTTCTTGCAAAATTTAGGTTTCCATAAAAATCCAATTTGAAAATAAATACCTTTGCATTTCTTTTCCCAAACCCAAATTAAAATGTCGTATGAGTTCTATTTATCACAATTTTCAATCAATGTTACGGCAAAGTACGTACTTGATCAGTATGAATGCAGATTCGGGCGTCGTAACCAATATAAACAATATCACGCAATCGTGAGGAGACGGTAGTAGCCAATCACAGCGAGTGTTTCATTTTAATCCCTGGATCACTTAACACGCCGTTTGAGAATACCGTTCTTGATAATCCTCGAGTTAACTCTTACCCGCGGATCAACTGATCCTCAAGTTAACTCGAGACTTGTGAATATGGCCGTAAGAACCGAGCGAAAAGCGCGAGTTTTCAATTCAACATTTTTTTTAAATATAGAGAGATGCAGTAATTGACCCAGTTCCCTCTGAACTGGGTGTAGCCATTAGTGCTGAAATCACCATGAATGCAGAAAAATGAAAGCATTATTCTGTAGTGCATTTACTTAGTTATAAAAATGTGTGATTAGTAGGGCAACTTTTTGCAGCATTTTTATGATATATATATGAAATAATGAAGTAGTATATATATATATAATATATATATATATATATATATATATATATATATATATATATATATTACTACTCAGATTAACTACTCAGTCCTTAGCTATAGTACATAATAGTAAATTCGTTATTAAAGATTGATTTAAAACCTAAACTTCATTATTTCACGAATATTATTTAAAACGTACTTTATGGTATAATATTCTATTCTAATGGGCTGTTTTTTGTTTAAATTAAATACCTACTTCAATTAGTGCATTCTGAGTTTTTTATACTTAGTATATAAGGAAGATAGCCCACAGACAAAAATTAACTTTCCTTTATCTAACTTACTTTTACATTAACTTACACACGGATATTTTGAAAAAAAAAAACATTAATTCTGAAATCCGCCTGTTTGGGTTTTCTAACTTGAGATTTTAAAATGGTTTCAACTTTTTTGTTACCAAATTATAGGTTATAAGTAAAGCCTTTATCAACTTAAGGCAATCAGTTGTTTTTAAAGTATTTGTTGTAAGTAAAGTAATTAACAAATCGTTAGCTTAAAGCAGAAACTCCATCTCAACTGAAGAAAACAATATTACAGCACAACCTATAAAAGACTAATTATTAATTTTTAAAAAATGTATAAAAATTCTAAACATTTTGATAGCGTTATATTTTCTTTCAAACCGAATACATTATGATAATTTATTGCTCATCATCGTGAAAATAATTATTTATTACAGAAAAGAGAGCATTTAATAAATGCTGTGCAAACACGTAATATGAACAAAAATTGTTGAAGGTTACATTAACGGACTATTTCAAAATGCACAATTATTAAAACAACGGCTTTAACATACTATATTCTTCTGGTCTATCAATTAAATGAAAAGAAACGCAATGTAACAAATTCAAATTTAAAATACCCTAATCTTTAGTTCTGTAAACTTTTTTTAAACTCCATGTGTTTCAAAATCCTGAAATGAATCTCAAGTTCAATTTTGCTAAATCAATACAATTATTTAGTATCTCAATGTAAAAAGCATTATACTAGACAGAAATAGAGCTGCAATTTTGAGAAATTTCAGAAATCAAAGTAGACGAATTATTTCTGAAATTATATAATTAAGCTGTACATAATGTTCTAAGGAACTGCCCAATAGGACCTTTAAAGATGATTCACTTCTAAGGTGAGAAACAATAGAATATCTGTATTGGAGATGCAAATGATCAAATTTTCACAATCATTTGAGCATGCACAACGCTGCATTCCGGGGCATAAAAGGACATCCAGTAGCTCAGCAAATTCATTTCGACTCTGTTGTTGTAATGGTTATATCGTTTCTCATTGAGTTATGCCTCGGAAAAAAGTTCGCAAGCAATTTAAGCAACTGGGAGAGTTTGACAGAGGCCGAGTAATTGGCCTCTGATAAGGTGGATGGTCTAATCGAAGGATTGCGCAACATATTGGTTGTGGTAATGTTACTGTTACACGCTGTTGGCAGAGGTGGATACAACAAGGCACATACCAGCGTCAACCAGGCTCAGGAAGACCTAGAGAAATCGGACCGAGAAGGGATCGACGTGTTGTAAAACATGCGCTTACTGATCCAGCAGTCACTGTTTCAGGCATCCAACGAGCAGTGGTAACTTCTCTCGATCATCCAAAAAGGGATCCCACCATTTGTCGACGGCTTCACGACGTGGGACTAAACTCACGTAGACCGTTACGACGACTACCTTTAACAGCATTGCATCGCCGTCAAAGACTGGAATGGTGTCGTGCTAGACGGACATGGGGTGACGAATGGCATCGAGTGGTCTTCACTGACGAATCCCGCTTCTCTCTGGGTGGAGACGGCAATCGAATCAGTGTGTGGATGCAACGTGGTCAGTGCCAAGATTCACGGTTTGTTGTGCAGTGTCACACGTCCAGAAGACCTGGTGTCATGGTGTGGGTGTAATTGTGTAGGATTCCAAATTACCTTTGGTATTCGTTACGGGCTCTTCGACAGGCTAACGTTACGTATAAGAAATTTTACAGTCATTTACGCTCCCATTCCTGAACTCCCAGGTTCATCCGCTTTTTCAACAAGACAATGCTCGACCGCATATTGCTGCCGTCTCTAGAGCTGGTCTGCGACACAAGGATATCCTACCATTGCCGTCATACTCACCGGACCTATCCCCTATCGAGAAGGAATGGGATGTCATTGGACGAGATGTCAGCATGGGATAGACTGTCACAGGACCTCATAAAGAGCCTATATGACTCCCTGCCAAGGCGCTTGGCATGCTGCAATAGGAATAATGGCGGTAGTTTTTTTAAATTTTTCGCAGTAAAGTTTGCATATTCGCATAAAAAAGCACTTTACCAACCTTTTAAATTTCATTGGATTCTGCCAATTCCTTCTAGGTGCAACTTTTTTTGTCTTAGAGTGTAATAGTCCAAAGTGGAATAATGTATGTAATCAGCTTGAAGGCACAAGTACCAGTTTTTTGCTTAAATAAAACTCTTTAAATAATCTTTACTTGACTAATAATCCTTCCTTTCAAAAGTAGTAAAACAATAGATAATCCCCAGATAATATAACCAATCTAGTCAGATCAGCCCCACTGAGTCCTTGTAAGTCCTTCTACACTATTTTGGATCTTCATTCTAATGGAAAGGTTATAGTGTGCTTCTTCCCTCGCTGTTTTCCTTCCGAAGCAAGTTCCGACTCATTTATTAAATGGACACGTACAACTTTCTATTTCCCCACCCCACAACGTTTAAAGTCTTCTTCGAGACATTTCCATTTCCTTAGATTCTAAATCCATCAAGATGGGTATGTTTTGGTTGGCAGTATAGGATGCGTATCACTGAACACTTATTAACGAAGTATTGATTGTAATTAGAGTTACTTTACTTGCTATTGATGTTATTTCTTAAGATATTTTTCAACCCGCAGTCTTCCCTTGCATGACTTCTATCCAATTTTAACCTTCGTGACCAATGACATTTTTACAAAGAATTCCATTATAAGGAAATAAAAAGCAACGGGTCTCTAAGGTACAAAACAATGTAATACTTCTGAGGAATTCACTTCAAAGGAAAAGCGATGTAAAATGTTATCAAAAGATTCTAATCTAAGAAAAGAAGTAATGTAATCTTCACAAGGGAATTTTTCTAACTTATGAATGAATCCATGTAATCTTTTAACATTTATAAATATCTATGGATTCTTTTAACCCTTAGAAATATCCATGGATTTCTCCTTTAGAAGAAACCATGCATTCTTTCCCCAATAGATGCGGTTATTTAGTCATTAATCCTCTGAATGACTGTATTGACTACGCATATCGTCATTAGGAAAGCTGGCCATATCTTGATCGTCCAAAAAGTTGGTTCAAAAGGCAAAATCATCGATTTCAGACCCCATTGAAGATCACGTGTTTCAAAATTGACGCATCCAATTTAAGGCTAATTAGCTCCATTGACGTGAACATATTTCAATGTATTAGGAACTCATAATTACGTTTTGGTGGTAAAAAATGCGCCTGTAAAAAGGTATGACTTTTACAGGAACTGCTGTCTATTTCAATCCTAATGATTGGCAACCCGATCATTAAGTACCACTTCTGATGTGCAGGTTTGGTTCGTTACTTATTTTTTGCTACACGAAGGATAATTAGACCGTGATTTATAGTCCAACACTCTACATGGTTTTGACGTCCTCCATCAAGATCTGGTCAGTTTCGCTAATGACGCTCATCAGAAAGATACTGCCGATTTGTTTGAGGAGAACAAGATTAGGCTAGTTTTCTTCTAATGATGAGATAACAAAATATCTCGGCTGATGAGATGTCCATCAGGTCAGTTTCGCTAATGTGACGATATAACTCGTCACGAAGATATTACCGATGTGTTGTATGAGGACGAGATCAAGATCTGGTTAGTTTCTTCTAATGACGAAATATCTCAACTAAATATCTCGAGTAACGTGATACTAGTCCCTCGGGATATGGTTAGTTTAGCTAATGACGAGATGTCGGGACAACCACCTGGAGGGTTCAGATGTTCATCTATGAGTCGATGTCTCAAAGCAGTAAAGATACAAAAAATCGTTTCATTTGACACCACAAACTCCTATAGTATAAAGGCGTAATAGCGTTTGACTGCCACCCAGTCGATAGCGGGTTAGAATCCCGTTTAGTAAACGAATAGGATGTTCGTAATTGTTCCGGTTAGGAGTAACAGCACCTTTTACTTGCTCGTCCCAAATAGCAGCCCCCTTGTCATACCGAAATCCGAAGAGGACAATGGTCAATAATTATATCTATAAGTGATTTCGACGAGATATCTCGTCCAATAAGATCTTATCAATTTATGCAATTACGAGATGCTTCGTCATCAAGATTTTACCAGTATTTTTATGATGTCAAGATCAAGATCTTATCAGTCTTCGTCTTGTGACGAGACATTTCGTCCATCAAGATCTCACCATTTTTTCTGAAGACGAAATATCTCATCCATCAATATCTAGTAATTTTTTTTTCTATTGACGAGGTATCGCGTCCATCACAATCTGGTGAGCTTCGCGAATGACGAGATACCTCCTCGAGGATTAAAATAAACTAACTGACGCAGATGCAACTTTAAAGGGGACCAGTACACAAAAATCTTTCAAAATTTCGATTATTTTTTTATAAATTTAAATAAATGTTTATGCAATTCTGTTTAAAATTATATATTATTTATGGAGATACGTTGAGTTGAAGTACTTTAAATAATTTTTTGAAAAATACCTATACGTGCCTGAAGTAAGGTCAATTTATTCTTTAAACTTCAATATCTCAAAATGTGTAGTTTTTCCATAAAAAGTGTGGCATCAATGCTATATGACGTTTAGTGAACTATGTTTTGTGACGCACGGCGGAAGAATAAGATCGCCCTGTTATAAATAGCCTGTTGACCTTCCTGCATTCCCTTATACCTCTCTGCTGCTTAGCATGGTGTGTCCGCGCTGTCTGTTACTCGTGGCACACGTTTAGAATAGTTTTTTACCTCTTGTTATATTAATAGTTTTGTCGTCCCTTATCAGTCCGGAGACTGACTTCGGGACTAGGGAGGGGCTACTGTGACATCAATGCTATATGACGTTTAGTGAACTATGTTTTGTGACGCACGGCGGAAGAATAAGATCGGCCTGTTATAAATAGCCTGTTGACCTTCCTGCATTCCCTTATACCTCTCTGCTGCTTAGCATGGTGTGTCCGCGCTGTCTGTTACTCGTGGCACACGTTTAGAATAGTTTTTTACCTCTTGTTATATTAATAAAGTTTTGTCGTCCCTTATCAGTCCGGAGACTGACTTCGGGACTAGGGAGGGGCTACTGTGACATCAATGCTATATGACGTTTAGTGAACTATGTTTTGTGACGCACGGCGGAAGAATAAGATCGCCCTGTTATAAATAGCCTGTTGACCTTCCTGCATTCCCTTATACCTCTCTGCTGCTTAGCATGGTGTGTCCGCGCTGTCTGTTACTCGTGGCACACGTTTAGAATAGTTTTTTACCTCTTGTTATATTAATAAAGTTTTGTCGTCCCTTATCAGTCCGGAGACTGACTTCGGGACTAGGGAGGGGCTACTGTGACATCAATGCTATATGACGTTTAGTGAACTATGTTTTGTGACGCACGGCGGAAGAATAAGATCGGCCTGTTATAAATAGCCTGTTGACCTTCCTGCATTCCCTTATACCTCTCTGCTGCTTAGCATGGTGTGTCCGCGCTGTCTGTTACTCGTGGCACACGTTTAGAATAGTTTTTTACCTCTTGTTATATTAATAAAGTTTTGTCGTCCCTTATCAGTCCGGAGACTGACTTCGGGACTAGGGAGGGGCTACTGTGACATCAATGCTATATGACGTTTAGTGAACTATGTTTTGTGACGCACGGCGGAAGAATAAGATCGGCCTGTTATAAATAGCCTGTTGACCTTCCTGCATTCCCTTATACCTCTCTGCTGCTTAGCATGGTGTGTCCGCGCTGTCTGTTACTCGTGGCACACGTTTAGAATAGTTTTTTACCTCTTGTTATATTAATAAAGTTTTGTCGTCCCTTATCAGTCCGGAGACTGACTTCGGGACTAGGGAGGGGCTACTGTGACATCAATGCTATATGACGTTTAGTGAACTATGTTTTGTGACGCACGGCGGAAGAATAAGATCGCCCTGTTATAAATAGCCTGTTGACCTTCCTGCATTCCCTTATACCTCTCTGCTGCTTAGCATGGTGTGTCCGCGCTGTCTGTTACTCGTGGCACACGTTTAGAATAGTTTTTTACCTCTTGTTATATTAATAAAGTTTTGTCGTCCCTTATCAGTCCGGAGACTGACTTCGGGACTAGGGAGGGGCTACTGTGACATCAATGCTATATGACGTTTAGTGAACTATGTTTTGTGACGCACGGCGGAAGAATAAGATCGGCCTGTTATAAATAGCCTGTTGACCTTCCTGCATTCCCTTATACCTCTCTGCTGCTTAGCATGGTGTGTCCGCGCTGTCTGTTACTCGTGGCACACGTTTAGAATAGTTTTTTACCTCTTGTTATATTAATAAAGTTTTGTCGTCCCTTATCAGTCCGGAGACTGACTTCGGGACTAGGGAGGGGCTACTGTGACATCAATGCTATATGACGTTTAGTGAACTATGTTTTGTGACGCACGGCGGAAGAATAAGATCGGCCTGTTATAAATAGCCTGTTGACCTTCCTGCATTCCCTTATACCTCTCTGCTGCTTAGCATGGTGTGTCCGCGCTGTCTGTTACTCGTGGCACACGTTTAGAATAGTTTTTTACCTCTTGTTATATTAATAAAGTTTTGTCGTCCCTTATCAGTCCGGAGACTGACTTCGGGACTAGGGAGGGGCTACTGTGACATCAATGCTATATGACGTTTAGTGAACTATGTTTTGTGACGCACGGCGGAAGAATAAGATCGGCCTGTTATAAATAGCCTGTTGACCTTCCTGCATTCCCTTATACCTCTCTGCTGCTTAGCATGGTGTGTCCGCGCTGTCTGTTACTCGTGGCACACGTTTAGAATAGTTTTTTACCTCTTGTTATGTTAATAAAGTTTTGTTGTGAGTTTTAGAACGTTTAATGCTTTCTTCGAGGCCGACACTTTCTACCGGTTTTAGAGGTTAGATGGATATGGCGGCCAGCTGCTGAATGGAATCCTGCACAAGTTAGTTTAGCGCCAAAATTAGGCGACCGACGCCAAAAAAGGAACATTTCTTCAAATTCTATTCAGGCAAATGCATAAAGAATTGGTTTACAAGTGCAATATACCCTACAACATATTTTAATACAAACATTTTTTTCTATCTTAGAAACGTTCATTTTAATTGTTAAAAAAGATGAAAATTGTTCATTTTTCAAAACAAAAAATAGGAGTCAAAGAAAAAAATCTCAAAACTCGAAATTTTAAATCTTTTAAAAATCTCCGTGTTAAAGTGTTTAAAAATGTCGTCTTCATAACCTGTATAAAAAATTCAAATCAATACACACAACCAAGATTCTGAGAAAATGTTCCTTAAAATTTGACCATTTTAACATTACTGAAATAAGACTACACTGGTCCACTTAACTTACTTATTTGCACCAGATTTCCGAACTGCTTGTATTATAGCTTTTACACTTAAACACTTAACGAGTAATAAACAGCATAGATTCGTTGAAAGTAATCCTAGAAATAAATATTTTTGTCAAGAAGTATACAACTCGTTAGAAGTCATACAGCTAAAACTGCATGTTGTATGGTGGTGTGAAAGTGACTCTCAGGTTTATTCCAGAATAACCTTAAAGAAATACGTTATTTTGAATACAAACATGTGCAGTCTGATATCTTCGTAACGGTATTCATCAGTATTTTTGCACATTAAATAAATTCCATAATAAAGGTTTTTTAGAGGTAGGTAGTTAAAATTAACGTCGCACTAGAGCAACACAATGGGCTATCTGCGACGGTTCGGGATTAATCCCGAAGAGAAAAATCATAGAACTCCTCAAAATTTTTAACCACGATCAGATGCAGAAGGGTTTTAAGGAAATTTTAATAGTTATATTTTTTAAACCATACATCTCTATGTATATTTAGACTTGCAGATTCTAACAATGAGAAAATTAATGTACTAAACAGCAATAGTTCTATGACTTGTAGGTGAAACTTGTCATTTTGTCCACGAGATATCAGTTTGTCCAAGCTACGGTTATCAAAAATCGATTTATAATCATTACAGTGTGTCCCATTTCTAAATTAAAGTTTTTTTATTGGATTTCTATGGGGTAATAATTTTTATACGGATTCACTTGAATGACATTGTGTTATTTCGCCATTATTAGTACATTAAAATATATAAATTTCGCATTTAGTTTTTATGTCTTTTGGTTAGGATATAGATGTACCTCACTTCAATTATAATTTTTTTTAATTGCATTGATTAATTTGTGTGTTACTGTATGAGAGAGCCACAATCTTAGTTACCTAATAATTGAAAGTTACAGATGCATAATTTATTAAACCTATATTTATTATTACAACAGCAGGAATATTATCAGTAAGTTTAAGTAAGTTATTTTTTTATTCCAACACTCAAAACTAACGGTAAACCCATACACGTATTGGCGCTCACCAGCCTTCGAGTCGCTGATAAAATCACCATGATCTTTTGCGATTTTGTTTTCAGACGTACTGCATGACTGAAAAGGTATCAATAAGCACAACTTATTTAAGTTACTTTAAAACTTATCCAACATTCAAATATCGCAGGTTATACCCATCCATCTATAAGCACATCAGCATTTGAATTACTCATAACGATTTCCACTATCCCTTCCTTTCTTGCTTTCAGACGTACAACATAATCCAAAAGGTTATCAATAAGTACACAGCTTAATATAATAGTTATTTAAAAACACACCCGACTCTTCAAAACACACGAAATACCCATCCATTAATAGGTGCTCCAGATGCCCTTCCCCCACTATCCCTTCCTTTCTTGCTTTCAGCCATACTGCATGATATAAAATGTTATCAATAAGTTCACACCTTATGTAAGTTAGTAAAAGACATGCCCAACACTCAAAACTCAGGGTATACCCCTCTATCTATTAAACGCACCAGAATTCGGATCACTTATAACAAATACCACCAGCCCACTCTTTTTGCTTCTAGACGTATATCATAATCCATAATTATATCAATAAGTGCACAGCTTATGTAAGATTTTTTTAAAGTATTTCCTACACTCAGAACTCATGGTACATCTATCCATCGATATCAGCACGCAAATCAACTATACCAACCTCCAGGATCTCTTTCTGGCTTTTAGACGCACATCCTGATCCAAAATGTTATCAATAAGTGCACAGCTTATGTAAGTTATTTAAAAACATTCCCTTCAAAACACACGAAATACCTATCCATCTATAGGCATGCAAATCACTCTCATGGCCGCGATCTCTTGCTGTGTATTTAATTACTCAAATAAAAGATGCAAGATTAAACAAAAGACTCTTTTATCCTGATTCCCGCTAGACATTGTCCGCACAACTCATACATTATCGTACACTAAATAAACGAAAGATCCTGTTTACTTAAGACAAACGCTTTTAGAAGCTCAGAAAAAACTATTAAAAGCACATTAATTTTTTTCGACCTGGGACGTTTATGTAAACCTCATTTGAAGACTGACAAAAGAATAAATTCCCAAAGAACTTAGGTAGAGAATCAAAGCATTTTCCCGTTATTTATTACAAGAGTAGCACACACACATTCACCTCGATAAAACACTTCCGGTATAAGACACGCAGATTGTTCATTGATTATTATGTTTTTTTCGGGTTCGTACATTACTGCGTTTAATTAGCATTCATCACGTCATATCGTCATTTGGTCAAAGGAAGTTAATGGGAAAGATTTTAAACCAAACGCTGTGTTAACTTCTTTTTCGTAGTTAATTTCTTTCGCATGCAGTGTGGGAAATGTTCGCGTGGTGGAACAGAAAAAGAGATGGAAATTGAGAAAAGTGGGGGAATCTGAGCTTTGTATTGTCGGAAGGGTTTGCGCTGTCTTCTCAAGTTCGACATCGGGGTAATGACAATGGCTGAACATCGAAGTGGGGGAAATTGGAAAGATTTAGGATCTCTGATTCATTAGGAAGTTGTACAAGTCGATTTCAGAAACTCAACCTTCGCAATTTTGATATTAAACCTCTGAGAGGTTCACACGCATAGTTCCACTTTGCAAGCTGCAGTCTTCCCAGCATTGACTTCTTGGTCATGCAGGGATGATTCTATTGGTCAACGATTTTGATCTTCTTGACCAATAGAATCATTCTAAATGACTCTTTTTTAAGGAAAGGACCAATAAAATCTTTCATAAGGATTAATTCCAAGGAGCAGTAACATCTTTCAAAAATAGTTAAGTCTAAGTAAAGGACAAAACAAATTTTTCAATATGTAGTTAAAGAGGTTGTAGTCAATATGAAGTCAATGGGGGATCTTTCCAAAGTATTCTAGTCTAATGAAAAGACCAATGGTATCAAATGATTCTTTTCAAATTAAATTACCAATACAATCATTCCAAAGGATTCCATTTGAAGTTAAATGGCTTATAGAATCTTTCCAAAGGATTATTTCTAAGGGAAAGACCATCTATATATTTCCAAAGGATTCTATTCTAAGTGAAACGACTGATAGTAACGTTCCAAATTATTATTTTATTAAAGGGCCAGTATCCTGTCGAAAAGAATTCTATTGTAAAGAAACAACATGTAGAACCCTTAGTGTCATAGAAGGTTCCTCAAAGTTGCGATCACCAAAAGTGATGCACTCCTGACAGCCTCAGTATGGAATACCAAACAAATTGCCATTTCCTAGATACCGAACAGCAACCTCTAGCAAATCCATGCGGTGGTTACTGACACATCTCTAAATAAATGTTATGTCATTTTATTTTCCTTACTTCTACTTAGCTCATCCTAAGTCTGTGTCAGTAAAAATTTCAGTTAGTTTTGTATCAGTAAAACCTTTCCTTTTGTGTGTATGTCCCATACTTGACATTGTATGTCTTGCGATTGGAACGGCTTGGCCAAAGATGATCCTCAAAACCCAAAACTCGATTCCTATCAAGTTTGATTCCTCCCATGGGCATATTTCCTTATTATGGGTTACGAGCAACTTACCTGAATTTGTATGTGCTTTACTTGACATTGTCTGGCTTTTATTTGAAGCAGCTTGGACAAAGATGGCCATTGAGTCAAAAATTCCAAAATGAAAATCGATTTCTGTCCAATTCGATTCCTCCATTGGTATATTTTTCTCTTCTGTGTTACTAAAACCCTCCTTGTGTGTATGTTCATTACTTGACATTGACTGTTTTCTGATTGGAACAGCTTGACCAGAGATGGCCCTTGTGCCAAAAAACCCCAAACCAAGAATCGATTCCTGTCAGATTCGATTCTAACCTGGGCATATTAATCTCTTCTGTCATAAAAACTTTCTTTGTATATGTAAGTTTATTACTTGACGTTGTCTGTCTTGTGTTTTACGCAGCTTGGATAAATATGGCTCTTTTGCCATTAAACCCTACGAACCATTTTCAAATTAGGATGTGTATATATGTATATATATATATAATTTCAAGAACACAGGAATTTCCAAAAGAATTACAATAAAGTCTTAAAAAATGATAAAAATAAAGAAATGTTGGTGGATTAGGGCTTCATTAGGGAGGAGTTTGACCCAGACAACATAAAAAGTTGTTTTATACATATGAGCAGCGTTAGGCTGAAAAATTGCTCATACACTCCCCCAAACACCACCAAAAAGCAAGAAAAACAAAACACCAAAACAGAGTAGTAAATATATATATATATATAATAGAGAGATAGAGAGAGAGAGAGATAACGTAAGCTACATATTAACCACATTCAACTAATCTTTGGTCTGCAGAGAGGGTAAGACCAATTTGAAATTTCCTTAGGAATAACATTGAGTATTTTACGATCACTGACAGACCAATATACCATATTTAGTACATTCATCCTTTAGAATCCTGAGGGTAAATAAGCCATACATTAAGTACCGCGTTATATTTGTCCTGAGTCTGGAGAGTGGGTTAAAAACAATTCGACATCGCCATAGGAATAACAATAAGAATCCAAGAATAGTTAAATAATTCCCATAAAATTTCGTACATTCATCCATTGGAATCCTGTGGGAAGCATAGGCTAGATATTAACCCCCATTCTATTTGTCCTGGGTTTCTAGTGTGGCTAAAAATAGTTTGAA
The DNA here is from genome assembly GCA_947359465.1 of Metellina segmentata. Classification (NCBI taxonomy): domain Eukaryota; kingdom Metazoa; phylum Arthropoda; class Arachnida; order Araneae; family Tetragnathidae; genus Metellina; species Metellina segmentata. The sequence continues at coordinate 12,006,162 of OX375872.1, forward strand.
ATCTATAGGAATAAGGAGTAATATTGCGATGAATTCTAGACAATTGAACCAGAGCAACGTCGGTCTATTCAGCTAATATCAAATAAAGAATATGAAGCAGTGTCACTAATTGCTGTGTTTTAATTAACAACACTCTAAAGAGTAGGTACAACACGTCACCATTAATCAACGATTCGGTGCTTCAATTTCATTGTAATTGAATTCATGAATGTCAACTGGCGTATTTACCCTGCGATAGAACTGAAGAGCGTTCGATACGTTACTCGAATTACGAATCGTCTAGTCGGCGTTGGTATGGGAATCACATTTTGAGCAGTGAAGTCATCTACCATACACGTTTCCATCGCTGCAAAACAATGTGATGGGGAATAACATAACAAAACTATTCGAGGATTCGAGTTTTTGGTATGTCAATTTCTAAATAAATAGCACACTTGAAGAAATTTAACTTGATAATAATTTGTATCACGATGAAACAATCCAAATTTGCATCACGGTATCCTAATGAGCTTCGAAACATTAAAGTAATTTTAAAGATTAGAGTTTAGGTTAGCCAATTTCTAAATAAATAGCACGCTTGAGGGTAATTTGCTTGACATCAATTTGTATCTCGGTAAAGCGATCCAAATTTGTATCATAGCAACTTGTTGAGCTGCAAGAAGTGTCAAAAACCATTTGAGCATTCGAGTGTTAGGTATGCAATTTTTTAAATGACTGCTCAAGATATTTAGCTTGCTATCAAAGATTGTATCACAATGAAAAATTTTAAATTTACTCCTCCGCAACATAATGAACTGCAAAATATTAAAAAAGCGTTTGAGAATTCAAACTTTAAGTATACCATTTTCAAAATGAATGGTACATTTTTCGAAATTGTGTTTCACATATTACATCACGGCGAAATAAAGAGGATCGAGATGGAACAATCTTCAAACTTTTTCAATATTTAAAAAAACGTATGAGGATTAGAATTTTACGAATGCTATTTTTGAATGCATGCCACAGTTCTCATTATTTTGTCTCACATCGAAATTTGTATCATGGTGAAAAAAAACCGAATCTGCATCACAACATAATGCATTAGACATTAAAATATACTTGAGGATACGAGTTTTAGGTATGCCATTTTTCAAATGAATGGAACAGTTAAAGATATATGTTTAACATCGAAGTTTCTCTATCACGATGAGACAATCCAAATTTTAATCCCCACAACCAATGAGCTGCGATGTATTAACATGCGCTTAATCATTCGATCTTTAGGTATGCCAAAACAAATCGCACTGTTCACGATGTTCGCTGAAAATTTGTATCAAGGTAAAACAATGTTGTACGAGACAAAACAAATGCTGAAAGATTAAATTTAGGAGGAATATGCTATTTTCTGAATGTATGGCAAAAGGCTCTCGATAGTTCGTTTCACATCAAAATTAGCGTCACGGCAAAACAGTGTAATGCGAAATAAATTAAGTTTACGTATTTGCGCTTTATGTATGCCGTTTTCTAGATATACAAAAAGGTTATTAATATTTTTTTCACTTCAAAATTGGAAAATTTTTATAAGCACATAAGATGTGATGCCAAATGATAAAAATGTTTCAGGATACGTTCTTAAGGTGAGCCATTTTCTGTAAAAATGGCATAGATCTCGATGCTTTGTTTTTTTATCGTGATCAGGCAATGAACTACGAATTAATATAAACGTTTGAGGATCAATGCTTTAGCTCTACCATTTGCTGAGTATGGTACATTTTTCAGTGTTTTGTTTCACATACGATGTTGCGCTGGTGTGTGTGGTGGGGTACAAATAAGTTACTATATCATTCTTTCCGAAAGGAACGTTAAAATTGTTTGTTGAAATACGATTATTATGGGGATGGGACTTGAAAATACGACTTAAAAATAGCGTATTTGTATTTTCTTAAGAAGTGATAAGAAGTCTTTAGGACCGTGGTAGCACGGTTTGAAGAGTAACTTATTAGGAACCGGAGGGTTTCGGGTTCGAATGCAACCAAAGAGTTCGTGTACAAAGGAGACACGTGTATCAGTCGTGGCCTCAAATGTCCTCACACTAGTGTGTGGATGTTTGTAGATTGAGGTGTCAGCTTAGGAGTGACTTCGTCACCTGAACATAGTTCAAAATTACGTGGTGTTGCCATCGGATCGTTCCCTTTTAGTTTGATCCCGGATGGTCGCCAATAGTTCTATGTGTTGCTCCTACCACGTTAATTAAAATACAAAATATCAAAAGATGATACGAGATATCTAGGATATATTGACTTATCTTTTCCTTAGATAAGAAAACTGACTCGAACGTGATCTCGTTGTCATCAAAAAATGAACAATGTCTTGATGACGATATACCCAGATGTTAATCAAATGGGTCACATCTTGATGGGGAAGGTATCTCGTCGAAATCCTTTTGAGGGTTACGTTTTAATAAAATTGTGTGAACTTTTACTAAACAACAACAAAAAAGTAATATAATATGTACAATCATCAATAACATCAGCAATCCTATCCAATCAGCCTCGAATAACCTTAATGTATAAAGTAAAGATGAAATCGCCAATACACAGAAAAAAGAGCCGTCTTCAGAATGGAAAATTGTTCCTTGGGACCCTAGTGCTCCAACAGCTGGACAAGCAAAAGTCACCCACTAGATATCCTCGAATAACAATTGGATAGTCAGTGGGAATTGAGGAATTCATAAACAAAGGACCAGCCTTGTTGGGCTTGAGCCTGTAGCTGGTCGTCAATATTTGTATTTGTATTTATTTGTATTACTGGTACAAAAGTGTGTCTAATATTAAATTTTTGAAGAAAAAAAATTCCAAATGTCTATTACTAGTACAATTTTTGAAAAATAAAACACATTAATTATCTAGCAAACAGAATAAAATGAAAAATTGAATTTGCTGATAACTAAACCAATTTGTAAAGATCCCCTATCAAAATTAATGATGTGCTTGACGCTAATTTGAAAAGTTCTCTTAAAGTGTCTATTATTTTATGACACTTTACTTTAAAGATACTTTATTACTATTTTCTAATTTTTTCAGAATGTTAAAATTTCTTAGATGGTAGGTTGGTATTTTTAATTTACGTCGCACTCGATCAACACAATGGGCTATTAAAATGGTTGGAAGTTACGTAGGGAAGACTGTAAGTGGTAAGGTTGAATTGTGGTGTGTACCATCCCCCAGAGGGATTATAAAACGCATTGGTGTGTGTGTGTGTGTGTGTGTGTGTGTGTGTGTGTGTGTGTGTGTGTGTGTGTGTGTGTGTGTGTGTGTGTGTGTGTGTGTGTGTGTGTGTGTGTGTGTGTGTGTGTGTGTGTGTGTGTGAAGAGAGTGCATTATAAATATTTTATTCTCTTCCATATTTTTAAACTTGCTCTCGAAAACTACTTAATGTTATCACTGTGAATCAGCCACCAATACAGATGTATTGAAATGTAATACGTAAAAAAAGATTATGTTTTACTTTTTGTATCTAATTACCAGAAAAAATATTCACTCCATCGTTAAAGCTTTAATTAGTTGAATAACAAGCTCATAAACATACCATCATTTTGCTTAACTGAACGAAAATCTTAACGAGAAAGATACATTTTGAGAACAGGTGAAGAATAAAAAACAACTTTTATAAGAAGCTTTTGACCTAAATGCGTAGCAACTATCGGAAAATTACGATATATTTATACTTATACAAGTATTTTAATTAAAATATTAATATATTATATATATATAATATATGTGTAGAAAAAATAATCTTATCCTTAACTATTCCTAAGTAGCTTTTAATTATCAGTTTCAATATCTAACGGTAATTGTACTAGACATATTTTTACTCCAAAATTGCTGAACATTTTAGTACATCACATTTAACCTCAATCTAACTTACTTAATTCCATCCTGAATATTTAGGTTTCAAATTCTAATGCTATCTAACCCTCTGAGGGGTTCACACGCATTTCCCCCCCCCCCTGCACGATCTACAGTCTTCCATACATGACTTCTAACCAATTTTGACCTATGGAATCTGTCTAAATGATTTTATTTCAAGGAAATGCGCAATATAATTTCTTCAAATGTAAGAGAATGAGCAATAGAATCTATCCGAAGGATTCTTTTCTGAAGAAATGAGCAACATATCTTTCCAAATTATTATATTGTAAGGAAATGAGCAATAGAAAATTTCCGAATATTCTAAGGAAATGAATAACAGAATATCACCTAACGATTCTATTCTAAGAAAATGGGCAACAGAGAATGTTTCCAAATGATTCTATTCTAAGGAAATCATAAACAGAATCTTTCAAAGGATTTGGTTCTAAGGAAATAAGTAGTAGAATGTTTCCAAAGGATTCTATTTCAAGGGAATGAGCAACAGACTCTTTCCAAAAGATTCAATTCCAAGTAAATGAGCAACAAAAACTTTTCAAATAATTCCTTTCTTCTAATAGAAACGTTCCAATGAAAGATTCTAATCTAAGGAGAAAACTAACAAATTATTTCAAAGGTTGAAAGAATCCATGGATTCTTTCAATCTTTATGATGTGATTATTGAGTTCTTAAGTGCATTGTGAGGTATTAAACCAAAAAGATCACCGGAAACAACACAAAACGTAACTGACAATCGTATAAATCAATTACTCCTCGAAATATCACATGACATGTGTAATGGTAGGCCTTAGCAGTCGCAGAATTAACCTTTGCTTTTTGGAGGTACATATATAAGAGAATGCTTACGTTATTTCTTGAACTCCTGCCTTTAGTCCGATGCAAGAGTCTAAATTAACATATATCCAGGATTCATGTTTTGGAATGTTCAGTGAACATGCTAATATTTGAAACCATGGTAACAATATAGAATTTTACCTCAAGTTGGGCTAAGTCCCTTAACCTTCTGAGCTTAATGACATTTCTGAATAGTATAGCATTGCTTTTACCTCAGAATACACATTATGATTTGAATAACTACATGTATTGGTTGAAAGAATCTTGGAACAAGGAAATTAGACTCATGTTGTACTAACCTGAAAATGTTTCAAACAAAAATGGATATTTGAAAACTCACTATTTCATAAGTTATTTCAAAAATCCTATTAAATATTTTTACCATCACAAGGAGAGCATTCGCTCTTTGATAATTTTTTGAACAATAAAATTGAACTCATACGGGACTCACTTAAGAACATTTTAAGCCATACTGGACATTTGAAAGCTCAAGCTATTTCAAGAGTAATTTAAAAGATCCTATTAAATTGTTTTTACCATCATAATGATCACAATGAGGTCGTTCACTCATTAATCATTACTTGAACAAGGGAGAAGGCACAAAATGTCCTCAAATATCCCAGCACTATTTGTAATTATTAACTTAGAAAACACATTTTTACTTTCAGCAAAGCACACAATAGAAAAACAATGTTCCTTTCTCATTTTGTTGATTAATATTGCCCCAAGCCTCTTCCACGGGAGTTTTCATTTAATTACAGGGACAGTGTTGGGTGCAGTGACGGATTAAGCTTTCGCTTTTACTTTCACAAATACGGTGATCAACGCCGAGAGTATATAGCAACCATCATGTCAAAACAAAACTAAAATAGATACAACGAAAAAATTAACTCGATCCAGAAATCTAACCAATTTTCCCGCCGCACATTACGTTGATTGAAAGAAACAAAACATATAATCTTCTTTCTGTATCCAATTTTGTGGCTGTAGAGAAGCTCTAACATTATCATCATTCATCATTACACTGAGAACAGCTGTAAGAGGAAAAGTGAAACATCATCAGTGCAGTTAGATAAGTTCTTCAATCAAATCTTGTCAATATACATGCGACGAGAATGGCAGAGATTTGGAATTGAATCTGAGGAATCTCTACCAATTTACATGTCGCATCTGTTAATACGTTTTGCTTGGAAATGTATGTCCAACGGACTTCTCCAAATAAAGATGGGGACTGCGGTAGTCCAGTTGGAGAGCAACGGATTAGCGACCATCGAATTTGAATCCAACCAAAGACCATTGTGTGCACAGGAGCGCGTTAAATCTTTCGTGGCCTCAAATGGCGTGGTGTGGGTGTGGAAGCTTGAAGAGAAAAATGGAAGCTTGGAGAGAAAGTTGCAAGCTTAGGTACTGGACTCGTCATCAGACCGTGGTTCAAAATTACGTGTTGTCCTCGATCTCTCCTTAAGGGGTTGATCCCGAAGGCTCACCAATGATCCGTTGTGTTGCTCCAGTGTGACGTTAATTAAAAATACCCACAAAATATGCATCGTATTTAATCGTGGAACGTCTATAATAGCGTGTTGTGTTGCTCCAGTTTAAACGTCAAATAACTACCTACCTACTTATCTCGTAACAATGAATTTTCTGTCAAGCTAACTTCACGTTAGATTGGTACAGAAGTTTGGAGAGAGGGAGTCAACTCAGGTGTAGACCTCTTCATCTCACCGTGACTCGAAACTACGAGGTACTAATCTTACCCTTCGGGTTTCATACCGGAACATCGTCAACATTACGTTTTGTGCTTCAGTGCGACATTAACTAACTACCTGTCAAACTGACTGCAGACGTCGGACGGTTGTGCTCATGGGGCCAAAACATATTTCATGTTCGTATTCCAAATGTGACGTCAGTTGGTATGCTTTTGAATCCGATATCAGCACTTCGCCAATAACAGTTCTGGGGGTAATCAATCCTTAATAATTCATGTATCACAGTTCATTAATCTGTACCAGGTCGATTAACCCTCGTAGAGATTTCCTAGTTTTGTAGTGTATGCATGTATGTATGTATATATATATATATATATATATATATATATATATATATATATATTTGCTTTTAACCTATAAAGTCTAAATAACTCAATCTATTGATTGAAAGAATCCATGGAGTCTTTCAACCTTTCCAAATATGCTATTGTATATTTTCCCTCAGAATAGGGTACCTTGTAAAAATTATTTTATTGAACTCTTTGGAAATAATTTTGTATTGCTCTTTTCTTTTAAATTGTAACCTTTGGAATGATTTTATTGTTTTTTCCTTTCAAATTGCGTCATTTGGAAATATTTTATTGATCTTTTAGTAAGAATAGAATACTTCGGAAACACTTTATTGCTCTTTTCTTTAGATTTGAATCCTCTGGAAAGATTTTATTGTTATGTTCCTTAGAATTGAATTCTTCGGAAAAATTGTATTGCTCTCTTTTTACGAATGATATTTTTTTATATTTTATTTATTTGCTCGTTTGGAATAGAATTCTTTAGAAACGTTCTAGAGGACAAGGAGTTCAAAACTAGTTAGATGGCATAAAGAGAAAAATAAAAATTTTAAGGTGGAATTATCCTAGTTTATTTTTTGAATTAAATCTTTTGGAAATATTATATTGTTTTTCTTCTTTAGAACGAAATCCTTTCAAAAGGTTCTTTATAAATTAAAATGAATTAAACTATTGTAGTTACAATTCATGCAAGGAAGACAACATGTTGGAAGGCAAAGGCATTCGTATGAACCCTTTAGAGCAGCGTTTCCTATACTGTGCTCCGCGGAACCCTTGGGGCTCCGTCCGTGGCAGTTCTGACGATGACAAAAATTAAATTGCTGCTTCTACATCTAGGGGGGAAAACGAAACTACTTGAATCAAGCAAAATGTACTTTCTCTGATAGTTTCTCAGAATCGAATGTAGGATTTATCAAACGATGTTAAAGATACCGTAATTTTCGCTACAACTTGGCGAATCCACGGACATTGCCGGATTAGCTGTATTAATTACGTTTGTGAGGTACAAATTTTCAAGTTCTGTTCATGAAGATATTCTGTTCTGCAAGCCACTTCCATCCTCTACAAGCGGTATTGAAAAGTTTTTCCTTGATTGATGCCTTTTTCATTGAAAACTCGATATCGTGGGACATTGAATTGTCGTGTGCACAGATGGCGCAAAGACCATGGTGGGTCATGTTGCTAGCGCTGTTACAAGAATCAAGAAAGTTTCTAAAAATATACAAGTAGTCATTGTGTACTACACCGACACCCCCTCGCAAAAAAAAAAATACCAGCGTTATTGAAGCAGGTACTAGACAAAGCCTTCAAATTTATCAACTTCGTTAAGGTATGATCTTTGCAGTGTAGGCTGCTCAAAATATTGTGTGAAGATGCGGGTAATATACACAAGTCATTGATATTACACACAGAAGTACGATGATTGCCACAAGATAAAGCATTGTCTCGTTTACTTGAACTTCGAACGGAAGTTTCTTCACTTTTGAATGACCAAAACAGTTTGCTAGCAGATTATTTGAATGATCAAGAATGGTTGTGCAAATTATATTACTTGGTACAGTTTTTCGAAAATGAATGAATTTAGCACATCCATACATGGGAAACGGAAGACAATATTCGATACTATTGACAAAATTGCCGTGTTGAAAAAAAAGATAGCGTTCTACATAGGAAGCGTCGAGAATAAGGATCTGAAATGTTTTACACTGACTTCAAACTTTTTAGAATAAAATAACATAACAATGAATGAATCATTGCCAGCAGTAATAAAAGAAAACCTAAACATTTTCTTCAAAATTTGAATTTATATTTTACAAGGGACACTCAGGAATTGATTCGAAAGAATTTTGAATGGATTGTAGATCCATTTTTAGTGACGCCAGAACAACCAGCCCTCACTGTGGCAAAATATGAGGTTCTTATAGAATTAGTTTCGGACAGCCTATGTCAAGAATCCTTTAAAAGCAAACCACTTCCTGAATTTTGGGCTCAGTTAGGGGAGGATCTTTAGATATTAAGCTCAAAAGCTAAATTCCTCTAACTGCCTTTTGGTACCCCGTACTTTAGTGAAACGGCCTTTTGGAGGTACACGGCAGTAAAAACTAAATATCGAGCTCGTTTGGGCGCAGAAGACGATATTCGTCTTCAACTGACTTCTGTGACACCGAATATTGACAAACTCTGCCGCAAGAAGCCGGCACAATGTTCACATTAACTTCGGGTGTACACCCGTCAAAAGAAAACGGCTTACCCGATCGCAATTGCACAATTTACATCACAGAAAAAAACGGAAGGTATCAATCGATGGGGATGAATGTTTTCTACAAATATCGATACTTAAAATTTATCTAAGGAGCCGTCTTCATATTAAATTGGGTGCTTGCTCCGATAATTTTAATACGAACCCTCATCTTTTATCACTAATTTGAATTCTACACACAATTTCAGGCGGAAATAATAAAAGTTAATCATTTTTATTGAATTTTTCACCGATTTGTAAGTGTTTGAAAATTAGATCTCCTAATGCTAAATTGGTGTTTCACGTTTATTGTTATATTTACTACAAACATTAATTTTTCTTGGAAATTGTTTTTTCATCCTTTGCTACCGAAAAACCCAAACACAATCTATAAACATTTTAATTATCAAACTAAATTTAATAGTTTTTATCAATTAGGAAATTAATATTTATACAAATTATGAATAGAAACCTGGGCAAATTTTGACACCATGTGATTCAACTGTTACTGAAACATCGGAATTCCAAATTCCAGTTCATTACGTGCATAAATAGTAGCGCAGTGAGACTTTTTGCAAAATTTGATGATTATTATCATTATTGGGGATTGTTCAGAGTGAAAACAGAAATTTCTGCCAACGGATCCTGGGATTCAGTCAGAATTGATTGACAGGTCATTTACTGCGAAGGCCACTACACGTCTTTGTTAATATTTATAATGTGATTGAATTCTGAATATTTATACGCTTCCTCAATGGTTTTTATGGATTTTCTCGGTCAATTTTACACCGTTTTTCATTATTTTTTCATCAAATCTGCCTGAAATTTTGTGTAGAATATAAATGTATAATAAAAGATGTGGGTTCGTATTGAAATTATCGGAGCAAACACCCAATTTAATATGAAGACGGCCCCTTAGACGAATTTTAAGTATTGATATTTATAGAAGACATTAATCCCTATCGATTGCTACCTTTTGTTTTGTTCTGTGATGTAAATTGTGCAATTGCGATCGGGTGAGTCGGGTTTTTTTTGTAACATTTTCCAACTATCTTAACTAGTTGTTATATCATTTCGTAGATTTAAATTATAAATAATATTGTCTCCAGTTCTTCTTTTACTATTGTTTCCTTTATTAATATGTTTACCTTTTTATTCATATTTCCGTATATGTATCGTGTGTAATATGGCTCATAGAACATAGATAAAACTAAATATTAAACATTTCTTGAGGCTTCACGAAAAAATTTTGCTTCCAAGAGGGCTCCGTGGCTGAAAAAGTTTGGGAATCCCTGCTTTAAAACATTGAGTACTGAAAACTTGAAAACTGACGATGTTCGTAGGCGTTGGCTTTAAAAAATACTCTATTGAAAAATTAAGATATTATCCAGGACAGACGTTAATTTCAACAAATAATGAAGTATAGTAATCTTAAAGTATTTTTCATCAATCCAACCCCAACGACCTGGTAATTAAATCATTTGCTAACGTCCAAATTTTGGACACTCCCTCCAGATAGAAGTATGGCTTCCAGCAAATTGCCGTCAACAAACTAAAGCCCTAACAAATTATTTACAAGAGCATGTGGTCCCCTGCAGGCCTGACATACGCGTTTGCTTTCCACGTACCTCACTGAAGGCAGACCGATAACTTCCAATTTTGCTTTGATAATTTTCAAGCTATGAATATAGAATTGGTTTCTTTATGATTCTCATATTTCTCTGATTTAACCGTCATGTGCAAAATCGAAGTTTGTAGAAATTGTAAAACATGAACTGCTTTTCTCAAATGATTATTTATTAGAGTTAAATTCAAATGACTGTTAATTAAAGTTTTTGGTAGGTAGCTAACTTCGCACAGGAACAACACAATAGGGTATTGGTGATGGTCCGGGATTAATCTCTCCTAGAGTTTCAGACTTTTAACCATCTGAGCTTTGCGAGATTTTCGTGTAATGTAGTGTTGCTTTTACCCCTTCATACACATAATGACTAAATGAACAATAAAACATTTCTCAAGGTTGATTTAATCTATGAAATATTTCAATCAATAGGTTTTGGTTTTTCCTCACAAAATTCCTTTGGGAAGATTTTGTTTTGTTCTTCCCTTGGGATAGAATCCTTCTAAAAGATTCTATTGGACCATTCTACAGAACACAAGTAAGTTGGAAAGATTTTTATTGTTCCTATCTTTAGAAATTGAATCCTTTGGAAAGGTTCTAGTGCTTTTTCTTTGGTCTAGAATCATTTGCAAAGATTTTAATGCCCTTTTATTTAGATTTAAATCCATTTGGAAAGTTTCATTTCGTTATCCTTTTCTTTAGAATCGAATTCTTTGGAAAGATTCTATAGTTACGTGGTTAGAAGTCATGATAGGGGGAGACTGCGGTTTGCACGATGGAATTATTTTTTCGAGTTAACCCCTCAAATTAAGTGCTGATCACTTTAAAACCGACACTGTTCGTAGGCATTGACTTTCAAAAATTATTCAAGTGAAAAATTAAGAGATTATTCAGGATAGCGATGTCAATTTCAACAAATAATGAAGTAGTAATGGAAACGTAACCTTTAGCAATCCAACCCCAACGATCTGGTGATTTAATCATTTGCTTACGTCCGAATTTTGGACTCCGCCTCCAGGAAGAAATCTAGCTTCCAACAAATTGCCGTCAGCGAACTAGAGACCTAACAAATCATTTACAAGAGCATGCGATCAACTGCAAGCTTAGAGTTTACCTTCCGCGTACATCATTGCAGGCAGACCGTTAAGTTCCAATTTCGTTTTCATAATTTCCAAGCTATCAATAATTGGTTTCTTCTTAGTTTCTCATGTTTCTCTCATTTAGCCGGCTTGTGCGAAAGGGAAGTTTGGAGCAACAGTAAAATATGATAAGCTTTGTACATTTTTACTTATTTCCCTCATCGAATCAATTCTTAAATTGTGTATAGAAATATACTAGTGAGAAAACATATTTCAGATTACATTGGATTGAATCACAGGATGTATTTATAGGTTCTAATTCGAAACGATTCGGAAATGTCTTAAGGATAATTGGAACACAAAACGCTCTTCATTTCGAGAGTTGGATTTTCGAGAATCTATGCTCTTCTAAATGATACACCATTTTTGTTTTAATTCTCATTGCGAGTTCTAAAATTGAGAATGGAACTCATAATAAATTCCTCCAAATTCCCTATAAAATGAGCATTTTCTACCTCGTATCGGGCCGGGTAGTCTAGTTGAAAGAATAGCGGGTTACCACCCAGAGGGCTTCGAGTTCAAGATTCAATCTAACCATAGACCGTGGGTTGTATATGTGTGGGCTAATGCATGTTAAAACTTTCGTGGCCTCGAATTTCATAAAGTTGGAGTGGTGGGGAAGTCTAGAGAGTAGGGTGACAGCTCAGGTATTCACCTCATTATCTAACCATGGTTCTAAATTGCGAGGTGTTGTCCTCAGATCAATCCTTTCGATATTGGTCCCAGACCGTCACCAATAACCCGATTTTTTGCTCCAGTGTGAAGTTATTTAACTACCTCTACCCTATGTAATAAAATACTTTTAAAACGATAAATAAAACTCCTTCAACATTCTCAACAAACATCTGAAATTATACTGAAATGACCATTTGGTTTGGGGTAGAGTTTACTTTCTTTATATTTAAGAAACAAAAACAGAATTTTGTGACGCTTTAACTAATTTTGTCCAATATTTTCTCAAAAACACACTAAAACATATCTTCAGGGTAAAAGTAAATATTTATTAAGCACTCGAAAGAAAAAGCGTTGAAATATTTCTAAGCGTTACCTTCAGTATAACAGTATAGGTAAAGTAATTGTTTTTATAAATTTTTAAAACAAAAGTGGATAAATTTCCGTCTTTCAAGTTAATTTAACATTTATAAGAACAATATAATATACTATCACACAAAATTCTCACTTTAGTACCTGGTGGTTATAAAATAACTTCCCTATATACAAGACCCAGAGACCGCAATTTGCAACAAATAGGAGTGAAACTAGAGATTTGTATGCGCTCGAGGTTAGTTCCCATGGTTATGGATACAGTAAAAAATTTCTAATAGAAACACCCTCTTTTTGTGTAATGCAATTGACATAGTATAAACCAAAAACGGCGTTCAAATGAACCTTTAGCTCCAAAAACGACTGCGCAATAGCAGTCAAAGATAATGAGTGTAAAAGGGAAAGAAAGTCCACAAGCAGAAGTGATAATGCACGTAATTCTCATAAAAAACACGCCTATCGCAAAACTCCTATTGGTACTAGTGTTAGTAATATTAAGGTCATGTGTTATATTATACTTGTCTTTCTTCTTTTGTTGTTCACATCTTTGAGAAATGCTTTTGCACAGTCGTTTTTTAGAGCTTCAGGTATAATTTTTGATTTTTCACTCTGCAAATTACATTGCGATAAAGAAGAGGATGTTATTTTCCAACTGTATTAGTAATCCTGAGAGCTCTATTCTTGTAATTTTCATAAATCTCTCCTTGAAATATTTAATCACAAGTTCCATTCCAATGCACTGAAAATGACGCTTACTAGAACCTCGTATATAGTGAAAGTTAATTTACTATCACCCTGTATAATCTTGAGTATACTAAAAAAAATTTCAAGCTGCTCTATTCAGAATAGGTAGAGTTATATGTTTATTTTCTTGTCATAACTGTTGAGTGCATACCTTGAAATATCGAAATCACAGGTTTAATTTCAATTCGTTGAAAATTGCGCTTACTAGAGGCTCGTATGTAGAGGAAGTTACTTTAATATCACCCTGTATATGGATGGTTTGGATTTTATGGCGCAAGGTCCAAAAGCGGACAAGCTGCGACACCTGTATATGTATATAAGTAAATATCTACAGAGCGCATTAAAGAAATACAACCTGGTCTATTCAGTATATTCAGAGTATGTAAAGTTTCTCTTGTTATTTACATACTTTCGAGCGCATATCTTGAAATATCTTACTTAAGTTTCATTCCAATTCGTTTAAAATTGTGGTCACTACAGGCTCGTATATTGAGGTGGTTAATTTAATTGCCCTCCTGTATGTAAGTAAATATATATTGAGAGCACGACACGTTTTCAAATTGGTATGTACATTTTCTTAAGTATATGTGAATTTGAATGAAACTTTTAAAACAAAAATACTGAACAATGATCTGAATCTCAAGTTACCACTATAACAGACGACATTACCCTAAAGCAATCTCCGATGTATTGACGACCGTCGCCAATAGCCCCTTGTGTTGCTTCAGTTAACCACCTACCGAAACCTATTCTATAAACACAAATGTCATGTAAAATAATATGTACAGACACCAATGTAAAGCGTTTCATACTTTATTGCATCTTAACGATAACAGAACAACTTGGAATTCGATAGAATTTATCATCTCAAAAAACATGAAACTACTGAATAAAAAATCGACATATTATCTTATTTTTAATTATTGAATTTTTTTTTTGTCTATTTTATTAAAAGATAATTTTGTTTATTGCCTCAAGCACCAGTTTCACTGTTAGCTCCATCCAAATGGAAAATGGGTCAACTAACCCGTTTCGGTAAAAATAGCTATTTACTAAAGGTATAGAATATAGGAATAGCTATTTACTAAAGGAATAAAAAATAGCTATTTACTAAAGGTAAATTTAGTGCTAAGCAAAATTAGTGTTATATAGGAGTCACGTATCTTTGACAATCATATATATTTCAAAACCGAGGAAGTCCAGTTGGAAGAGCAACGGATTAGCAAACGGAAGGTTGCGAGTTCGATACTCGGTCCAAATAAGACCATTGTGTACGCGGGAGGTGGTGCGCGTAAATCTGCCGTGGCTTCAAATGTCCTCACATTGGCGTGGAAGTTTCGACAGTAGGGTCGCCAGCTCATGTGTACACCTCGTCATTTGACCATGGTTCAAAATTAAGAAGTGCTCTCCTCGGATTCCTTTCGGGATTAATTACGGAGCATCGTCGATATAATCCGGTGTGTTGTTCCAGTGCGACGTTAATTAACTATCTATCTACCACATTGTTCTATTATATAGTTATTTTAAAAGCTGAATTGTTCTGAAAATTAATCTGATCCGCACAAAAAAAGTTGTTACGTTTGATTATCTACAAAATAAAAAAAAGTTCATCTTTATAATATTCCCTATTTAGAGGTGAGACCTTATGGTTTGAGTTCATTGATAGAACGTCAAGATTTCAATCAGCATTTCGAAAGTAATGACCTTATAGATTACTAATCTAAGTTCCCCAGTTCAATGTTTTAACAACAGTCCCTTATGAATATTATTAAAAATGTGAAATTAATAATGTACATACGCGTACTTTTAACTGATATGGAGATTAGTTTGCGAAATGGGGTTCCATTCTGAAGTTCTCTACATTCATAAATATATTTTAAATGTTACGAACATGTTTGATTAAATAGTTCTTTTGCAAAAAAACAATGGAATTCACAATACTTAGTGGAAAAGATATCCTTGAACGCAATTCAAAGCATAATAAACGATAATCTATAGCAACTAATAGCTGTAAATGCTCATCAAAGTAAAAATATCAAGCAGCATTGAGTATTGTACTCTAGAGAGTAGTAAACTGTGAACATAAAATATTTAGCAATATGGAGTTAATATTCTATAAAGTACTACGTGCTTCACAAACAAAATATTAAGTAATATTGAATATTCTATTTTAGAGATAATACTACGCAGTCAAAAGAAACTAATATGTAATATTGTGATAGAATTCTGGAGTAATCAAAGTAAAATATTAAGGAATATTGAATATTCTACTCTAGAGAGTACTAGTAATTACTTTGATTAATTTAATCAATGCAAAATAAGCAATTTTACGCTGATTTAATTCATGTAAAATAAGTAATTTTACATTGATTATAAATAAATGTAAAATAGTAAGCAATATTCAGTATATTGTATTTTGGAGAGCACTAAATATCAATAAATATTCTGTATTGGAGAATACTAAGTAATAAAATGAAATAAAATATTTAGCAAAATTTAGTACTGTATTCTGAAGAATATATATATATATATATATATATATACCTAAGTACTGAAAATAAAATAATTAACAATATTGGCTCATCAATAAGTAGTCGAAATGAAATATTTAGCAATATTGAGATACAATTCTGGAGAGTACCAAGTATTCAAGCTAAAATATAATCAAATATTAGAAAAATGAAATAATACTTTGAAGATTACTAAGTAGTCAACATAAAATATCAAGCAATATTGAGACTAGTATTCTGGTGAGTACTAAGTTATCAAAGTAACATATTGAGCAATTTTGAATATCCTAATATGGAGAGAACTAAACAGTCGAAATAAAAAAAAGTAAGCAAAGTTGAATATTGTATTCGTGAAAATATCAAGGACAATATATGAAGTAATATTAATACCCCCCCCCCCGGTGAGAGCACAAAAAATTCAGAAATTAAAAGATCCTGGGAGTATTGTTTTATATTTTGTACGGTATTTTGTGTTTTACTACGTATCCTATTTTAAGTGCATCTGTAATACTGAGGCTCGTCAAACTAAACGTTACACTGGTCACTTCGACTATGTGAAATGCTCGTGGATAAAGTAAAATGGTTTTAAGATAAGACGTAAAACTATATGAATTTTATTTTTTTCCTCTCGCAGGATATCAATTTAGGAGTGAGGTGTTTACCTTTATTTTCAACACATTAAGACAGCTTTAAACCTTTTCAATGATGCGTAAACTTTTTTTTTAGCTCAGAAGTGTTTTATGACTTTTTTTTTTTAAAGATGCAAACATTTCCATCTGAGATCTTTTAAATGCCTTTAATAGCTGATTTCTTAAAAGTACGTTTTTTAACACGTGAGTTTCTTTTTAAAAAGCCTATCAATTTAAAATTTTAGGTTACTTGGTTGATTGGCCCCAATACTTTTTCGAATTTCACTTAATACTGAACACAAGCTGCGTGCTACCATACTTTATTAGTGTTTATTTGGATTACATTTTTCTTAGTAGATATTTTGTTTCGTCCTAAGGTATTCTATTAAACAACGAACATTCACTTAAAGAAAAAATATATATTTGTGTTATACAATCTTCTGCAATCTTATAACCTTGCAGCAATGTTGAATATTCTGTTCTGGAGAATACTAAGCAGTCAAAATAAAATGTTTGGCAATAATGAAAGAGCATTTTGGAGATTTCTAAACAATCAGTGTAAAATATTAAGCAGTATTGAATATTTTATTCTGGACAGTACTAGGTAGCCGAAATAATGCATTTAGCAATATTGAAATAGTGTTCAGGAGAGTTCCAAGTAATCAATGTAAACTATTTTACAATATTGAGTATTGTATTCTGGAGAATACTTATCAAAGTAAAATATTAAACAGTGTTTAGTATTCTACTATGGAAAGAACTAAGTATCCAAAATAAAATATTAAGAAATATTGAGTTAGTATTCTGGAGTTAAGTTATCAACGTAAAATATTAAGCAAAATTGAGTATTGAAATTTGGAGAGTGTTAATGAATCAAAGTAAAATATTAAGCATATCTGAACATATATTCTGGAGACTTCTTACGAGTCTTGACCTTCTTCACCAAGAGAACCTTTACTGTGATTATTTCAGCTAGTAGATGTGGTTATTTAGTCATTATATATGCTTAGAAAAAAAGCAACGTTAAAGCACTTGGAAGTCTGGTAAGGCTTAGAGGTTCATTATATCAGAAACAAAATAAATAGCAATTACAAGCGGCTAGTTAGTGCATCAACAAGTATCTAATTAATACATTCTAAAAATGTAGTGTGCTATGAAAATTAGATCCTAAAAATCTATACAACAAACATTTATCACATTAACATCGTAAGCAATGGCACAAATCCCGGGTAACCTATGAGGGGTTTACAAGCATAACTCCAACGTGAAACCTGCATTAGTATGGTACTAGACCAATATAATCTTTCCAAAGGATTCCATGAAATCCACCAATAATTATTTTCATAGGATTCTATTTTACGGAAAAGAAAGATAGAATCTTTCAAAGGGATTATATTATAAGAAAGGGATCAATTGGATATACATATTTTCAGCGGACTCAATTCTAAGTAAATGAGCAATAAAATCTGTACAACGGATTCTATTCTACGGAAAGGGCGGCCAATAGAATTATTCCAAAGGATTCTATCCCAAGGAAAGGACCAAAAAAGTCAATCCAAAGAATGTAGTATTCCGTTTATGACTTCAAACCAATTTTGACCTTGAGAAAAATAATCTTTTCAAAGAATTCCGGGAAATGAGCATCGAAATCATTCCAAAGGATTTTATTCTAAGGAAAAGACCGATAGAATCGTTCTAAAAGTTGACATAATCCATGGATCCTTTAAAAACAAGTGTCTATTAATTCATAAAGTGTTTTAGAGGTTCAAAACAACCACACAATCAAGAGAATGAAAGTTTAGTAGATTAAAGTCCATCCTTGAATATTCCAAGGGCTTATTTGTCTGCAATTATTATATTTCACTTCTACATTACATTCTCTCGATCCTACTATTTCGTTAAATAGACGGTCTTAAAGTACCAGAAAACAAAAATCAGCTATTTAGTTTCAATTTTTAAAAGGGCATTCGAAAAAGTTTATTTTGGAGGAACACTATAAACTCTGGTTGATTTCTTTTCCCTTCATATCCTTATTCAATCCCGAGCAATGGTTATCTGCTGGAGCTATATGAATTAATAATGATTATAGTTAAAATAACTCTTTCAAAAGCGGCTAAGACAGTTTATCACGTAGATATTTTCGAATGATAGCTGGGTGATTATAGATTGGAACAGTATTTTTTATGCTACAATTATGTTAATTATAACGGCAGATGTTTTTAATGAAGAGAGTCAAATTCTCTAAATAAATTATGTACATACATCATCATTATCTTTCTTTTATCCTCAACTTAAGTCCATAGTTGAGTGCTAAAAGTGCTCTAGTTTTATAATGTATTAATTTTTTTTGAACTGTGTATCAATCCATGTTTGTGCAGATTGAAATAATTATTTTATGCTTATTTGCGTTATGCCATTTGACATGTGTGTGGAAACATTTTATTTTATTTTTCATTTTGTGCTATTTTTCTTATTTAACTACTGTAGTTAACTAAAAAGATAACCATTTCTTAAGTTGTTTTGTAATTGTAATTGTAACCATATTGTTTTTCTTATTGAACAATTGTAGTTTACTACAAAGGTAACCGTTTCTTGAGTTACTGTTGTAGTTTACCACAAAGATAACTTTATATTACGTTACTGTTACTACGCTACTGTTTAATACAAAGGTAATTATTTCTTATGTAACTATCGTAGTTTAAAAAAACGATAACAGTTCCTTACGTAACTGTTGTAGATTACTATAAAGATTAATGTTTATTATGTTGCTATTCCAACTTCCAACGTTACCATTTACTACATAAATAAGCATTTCTTACGGAACTGTTTTAGTTTACTACAAAGATAAGTACTGTTTCTTACGTCACTGTTAAAGTTTACTGTAAAGATCACAAATTATGAACACCTGATTAGGATTTTCGTACCCAAATGCATTTTAAAACAATTTTCGTCCAGTTGAATGAATTAGGACGAGGTCCTTTTAATTGAAACAATTATTAAAATTAATTGGTTAAGTTTTAAATAGAGCCAAATAATCCGCTTAAATGAAGTAATCAATTTATTACTTAAATAAACTAAAGCATAAAACAATTTTAAAAAGCATTAACTTGTGTAAACCTCTTACTTTACAATTCAGAGAGGTAATTATTTTATTTAATTCGTTATAATGGTATGCAGGATAATAATCTACAATAAGGGAAAATTATATTTACATGAAGTTTAAAAGTATATTTTATTTAGGGTAAGAGTATTTCTATAGAAATCTAAAATTTAGAGAAGATATCCGTCAGAAGATAACTTTAAGTTCCCCCACGCATTTCGATATATAATTAGTAGGGATTAAAAATTAATTTAATAATTACCTCAAATCTCTGGTAATTCTTGGTAACGTGCTAGAAGGAATTAGGAATGTGTGCTGAATAAAAGATTATTCAATAACGCAGAAAATGTGGAACATGATGACAGTTTTGAAGCAAACTAAGTTGCAAGAGTTAACAAACTCTGTGCGTGTCATTGTATTCTCGATAACGCATTACTGTATACAAGTAATTTCAGCCAGCTATAAAGATGGGAGTCTAAACGTCTAAACTCAAGAAGATTTATCAGTTTAAAAGACGATTTGAAATGTATTTAATATTTTGAATAGCTAACAAAAAAATTTTAAAACCTTATTATTTGAAGAAGATAACCAAAATTAAATTCTGAAAGAAAACTTTTTAAGTATTATCGAAACTAGTTAAAAGTAACAGTAGTTATAAATTGTAGATCCTGCAATAGTCACATTTACTTTGCTTAGAACTGCTTGAAGTATATCACACAACGTAATTCATAGCACAAAGTTCGTTTTATTTGTATTACATTAAACTAATACCAAATCTATGATGGAAACTATGGAAATATTTTCCATTTAATTTAATTCGAGCATAAAGATTCTCATTCGCTATATTCTCTATAAATCCCGAATGACCCCAAATATTCCATCTTGCACTCGAGTACATCAGTTGATTGAACATTTGTTTTAAAGAAACAAAACCACGAATGATATTCATATTGGTTTTAAAAGTCGAAATTCACATTTTAAATTGACCTTTAGATACGGAGACAAACTTCAGATATTTCTCTATCTCTGTCTTTCTAATTAGATTGAAATATTTACGTTAGTTTTCAAACAATATATACAGTAACTTTGCGATATATCGAGCATTCTAGTTTATCGCTCCCTTTTAACTTGTCCTCTGAATAATTTTTGGCTTGCAAACAGCAGAAGGGAATCTCAATTTGTTCTTTGGAATGGGAAAAACAAAGGATTTGTGTGAAAATATAAAATTCACTCTTTAATCATTTTTCTTTAGATATCGATAAAAAACACTCAGTGTGTTCTTAATTATTTCTCTACTTCTTTATAATTGTATTGAACTATTTACATTAATTCTCAATCAATATATACAGTGACTTTTCGATATATCGCGCATTTGGGTTGGTCGTTTTTTTTAACTTAACAGTTAGTTAATTTTAGGTCTGTGTACAGCAGAGTGAAATATCAATTATTTCTTCTTTCGAATTGGAAGATCAAAGGACTCGATTGAAGCAATTATAACACATTTAATTAATCAAAAAACCTTGGAGATCTCCAATATGGTTGAAAAAAATGAATTTCTGTTTTCATAAATACTCGTATCTATCATGTTTAGAATGGCTGGGCCTCAATAGCCTAGTTGGAAGAGTAACGCAAGATGACGGATGTGATTTCGAATCCAATCAAAGACTATCGTGTACGAAGGAGCTTGTGCACGTTAAATCTATCTTGCCACAGAGGTCCGAGTGGTGTGGAAGTTCAGAGAGCGGGGTGCCAGCTCAAGTTTGACCTCGTCATCTGAACGTGGTTCAAAATTACGTGGTGGTGTCATCGGATCTTCCTTTTCTGGTTTGATCTCGGCCCGTCGCCAATAGCCCGTTGTGTTGCTGTCTAGTTGTAGGTTAATTAAAATACATACATTTAAAATCATTTGAAATGTTTTTACTATTTTTGTGTTGCACATAATTTTGAATTGTTTCGTTAAGAAGTTGTGTCGCATAAAAATGTCTAGTTTAAAAAATTATCTGCTTTCTTTTTTCTAATAAGTTTTTTCCAAGCGTGGTATATCCGGGTATTAATATATTTTCCCCCATGTATATTACTTTTAGAGAAAATACATATAATTCTTAACGGTTCTGACAACCTTTTAATGTACTTATGTCCAAAACTTGTTTGCAAATACCTTAGATACAACTATGAGGCATTTTCTGTCAAGCTCAATAGAGGTTGCAGTAGTGTTTGTGCAGTGTGTGTGGAGGGGTTCCTGTACGTATTCCGAACGTGACATCAGTTGACTCGTTTTGTGAACACGATTTCAACTCTTCGCTAATTGGAAATTTCAACCAATGAATTCCGAATTGATATATTATGGTTGATTGGTCAATATCAACTCTAACACGGCGATAGAACCGCATTTGAAAGCAATCCCGATTCAAAAATCCTACAGCAATATCTAATACAAATCCAGCCGTTTATTCTGAATAGTAACCATTCAGATTGACCTGAAGATTCAGTAATGAACTGTCCACAAATATACCTGTAATCTCACAGCAATATATAATACAGATTCAGCCGTTTATTCTAAATATTAACTACTAGCCACTGCGTGGCTAGCACGGCGTTGCCCGTGGTGTTGGTGATTTCGTTTGCGAAGCAAACCAACACAAAGGGCAACGCTGTGATGTAAGTTATTAATCACTTGTAAAATTTTCCTCAGATTTCAAATCCGTTGAAATTTTCAATCTATCTTTAGCGATTCCGATTTTTACTAAAAAGAATTAACAATCCCAGTCAAAATGTTTTTTAATTTTTTGCTCTCATTCCCTGAAATGGAATAGGACAGGAAATGTATTCTGTTTCTTTTTTTTAACGTGAAGGGCAGAAGATGCAATCTGTTTCATGTGACGTCATAATCTCTCTTGCAAAAATATAAAAGATACATTCAAATTAAAAATTATTTATTTAAAGAAAATCATGTTTTTAGCTATCGATGTAAAGCGAAATTTTCCCCATATTTCAAATTCGTTGAAATTTTTACTCTATCTTTAACAGTCTAGGAGATAGAAAAAGTACTAAGTGACTCCAGCAGGTAAAAGATTTATCGTCTGTCTGGAAAATCATTCCTCCGCGCAAAATCAAAGCGGAAACGAAAAAATTATTTTCTGAGCGTTCTCCGCGATGAAAAAAACTTGGCATAGTTCCAAGGCTGACGGCAAGGTCACGTGGGTAGAAAAAGTCCAGATTCGGGCGTTTCTTCTTTCTTCCGGAAGAAACCCGTTGAAGAACCCGTTAGAGAATAAAAATATTAAATTATTTTTAAAATGTTCTAATATTATAATTATAGAATTTTAAAATTCGCCCAAAAAATTGCAAAAATTTCGGACTACCTGTGTGTCAAATCTCATTGCTGTAAGTGCCATAGAATCGTCAGAATTTGGCGGCAAGAAACAGACAAACAAACACTTCCTTTTATAATAGTAGAGATTCCAAAGAATGAATTCCGAATCGATATACGATAGTTGATTGGTCAATACCAATTCGATAAAACGCTAAACACTGTCAAAACGGCGATCCATCTGCATTTTAAGGTTATCTGAAGCATCTGGTGAGTTTTTTGATTGGCGAGATACCTCATCGAGAGACAGCTACCAGGTGGGTTGGACTGTTAGAAAATTGATTAAATAACGTGGATGGTCTATTGCTTGAAAAACAAATGAGATCATTTATGAATCAGTTGATTAACAATAATTGTACTAATTCCGTGTTGTACGAATTGAAAAGTATTCGTTTAATGAAAATTATTACATTTTAGTCACCGTGAAAATTGTATTCATCAACGTTTTTTAATAATATCATTATAATTTAATAATTTATAGAAGTTTATTGAAAATGTCTGAATAGTGCTTGACCCCCATTTTCAGACTGAGCTTATGGGCAAATTGATGAATTTAAAAGGGATTGCTATGGACCTGTGTTGGTGATGCATAAGATGAATTTATAAATAAGAACATAAGATTAATTCTTATGTTCTTCATAAACTAGTTGGTTAATGCATAAGATTCGATTTAAAACTGCAGCGGCATAAACTAGTTAATGCGTAAAAAAGAACAAAGTGAGCTTTTTTTTTAAATTTGCAATCATATTAGTGACCGACATTTGTTACTTGATGAATAAGAATAGTAACTTCACTCTGAAATGGAAGCACTTAGTACCCGAAGTTTCACAATAAATGCTTGACTTTAACGACAAGCGAAATTCGTAGAGGATTTAATTACGATAAGTCCGAATAGATACTTGCTGAACCTACAGCAATATATAATACAGATTTAGTCGTTTATTCTGAATATTAACCACTAACTACTTTTGTAACATTGAGCCCTTAATAAATGCCTGTAATAAAAATGTAGTATTAAATGTACCAGTCACGGAAAAAACCGAACCACCTCCTTTATTTCGAGCACTATTCATACTAAAGCAAATTCAGTAGGGAATAACGTCTTCTACAAATTCAAATACAAAAAACGTTGCATAAGACGTCTTCATTTCAAATTTTGCACTAACAACAAAATTTTTAACATAAACACCGTGTTTTGATGCCATAATCGAATTCTGCAAAGTCAAATTAGTCTGAATACTAAATTTCATAACTTTACTATCAATATATCCCGAGATATATTCAATGATAAAGTAAGTTTTAATTTCAGGGATCATCTCCACATACAAATACACTGTTCGTAGATCGATATTTATTGTATTTATCGCTACCCGAATTTCAAATTTGAACATTGTTTCAAACGTATTTTTCATCAATCCGAAAATTATTCTATTTATGATGCAAGTGCAAACGATTTGAGAATTACGTCATATTTACTATTCAAGTGCAAACGATCCGAGAACTATCCGAGGTTTGTCAGGCGTTTTATAAACTTTTAATGTTTCCTTAAAATCGCAACAATTGGGAAAATTTAATGTAGTTCAAAAACTAATTATTTATCGGAAAGAGCTGAAATTTTGCATAGCCATACTAGAAGTCTTTCTGAACAGATTCCCATAAAAATATAACAAGGTTCCTATTCATAATTTTTTTCCAAACATTAATTTAATCATCATTATTGATGGTTTGTGTTTGGGTTGTTTAACAGTAACATGGTACAAACTATCAGCGCTATAGAAATATTATTTAGGAAGATATCCATAAAAGTCTAAGAAACTAATTTAACGTTATTAGCTCCAATTTTTCTGTCCTTACACTAACTTCGAAACGGCAAGTTCTAATGACAAGAAATGTAGTATATGAAGTTGAATTGTGATATAGATTCCAAATTGTGTTTCAAAATGGGAAGTTCGTATTGGAAATTACGAAGTTGGTGCTCAATTTAATATGAAGACGACCCTTTATTCTGATTTTATGAATTTGAATTAACAGAAGACGTTATTTCCTGACAAACACCATCTTTGAATTTGCTCTACTGTTAAAATTGCTCGAATGAAGAGGGGTGGTTCGTTATATTTTTTCGCGACATTTTTGGATAAAAAGCATAAAATGTTTCCACATAAAAATTATTCGAGAAATTAGTTGGAGATTCAGTAATGGGGGAAATTTCTAGAAAGATATTAACTGATCCTATAGCAAAATCTAATAAAAAATTAAACTACTAACTGAATATTATAACCATCATCTTTGTAACATTAAAACCTCATAAAATACTTAACTAAGAAAAATGCGTTTTTTTTTTTTTTTTTTTTTGAAGCACATTTGGCTGAAATGTTCCCTCATAAAAGTAATACGATGAGAAATTGCTTGATGATTTAGTGATAAAATGTGCCCAAAAATTATTGCTGATACTACAGCAATATTTAATGCCAGATTGAGTTTTGTATTCTGAATACAACTAACACAAAATGTATAGTTACTTACCTTAATAACATTGAAACGTCAATAAAAAAACCTGACTTTAGGAAAAATTAAAGTTTGAATAAGTTAAAAATCTTTTGGTTTATCAAACATTATCCTATAGAAATACAGACTTATCCTTTTATTATGAATATTAACCATTAACTACATCAGTAACATTCAAGCCTCAATAAATACTTGATTAAAATATGCAATTTTGAATGCACATTTGGCTCAAATGTATCAAATCTTCTCATATAAAATACTACAACGAGAAATTGAATGCGAATTGAATGGAGGAATATCCAAATATACGTGCTGATCCTGTAGCAATATCTAATGAAGATTTGATCTTTTAATCGAAATATAACTTATTAAATATAGTTACCTACTTTAATAACATAGAAAAGTCAGTAAATACATGACTAAGAAAAATGTAATTTTTAATGCATTGTTTGCTAAAATGTATTAAATGTTCCCACATAAAAATACTATGACGAGAAATTGAATAAAATGTAATGCCGAGATATTTACTGATACTTGATGATCCAATCGCAGTATTTAATGCTAGATTTGGTCATTTTATACTGAATATTAACCATTAACCACCGTAGTTACATTGAAACATCGATAAATAGCTGCCTCTAAATGAAACGCACTATTTAATGTACATTTGGCTATAGTACATAAAGTCTTCCACATAAAATAATACGAGAAATTAGTTGAGGAATCAATGATGGGAATAGTCCATAGAAAGATAATTCCTGATCCTCTATAGAAATATCAAATACAGATTCAACTATTTATTCTGAATACTAACCATTAACGATCTTTATAACATTAAAACCTCAATAAATAGTACACTAAGAACTATTTATTGTTCACTAAGAAAAATGTATATTTGAATACATATTTGGCTAAACTGTATTAAATGTTCCCGCATAAAAATACTACAGGAAATTTATTGAAAATTTAATGGCCATATATTCACAAGTACTAGCAGATTCTACAGAACTGTCTAATGTAAATTGGACCTTTCGTTCAGAATATTAACCATTAATTACCTTAGAAAAACATTCAAACCTCAATAAATACCAGATTCTAAGCAAAATGCACTATTGCATGTACAGTTGAGGGGAAAAAAACGAATCACATCCTTTATTTCTAGTAATAGTCATACTAGAGCAAATTCAAAGGTACCATCAAGTTTTGCACAAACCACAACATTTCTAATGGAAAACATCGTGTTTTGATGCCATAAGACTTTTTCGCCAGTAAACACTGGAGGTTGAAGGTGAAATTATGTGTGTACCACTCTAAGGGCTAATTAAATGGGTTTCTCCTAAATAGGTCTCGTCATCTGTTCGTGGATCAAAATTACGTGGAGTTGTCTTCGGACCTTTCCCTTGGGGACTGATCCGGGACAGTCGTCAATAGCCCATTGTGAAGCTCCAGTGCGACGTTAATTAAAATACCTAGTTATGTATAGTCTAATTAGCTCTCTTATAGCAAAACGTTTCATTGAACAACAAACTAGATCTTTAGCTGTAACAAAATTATTATGTACATCGGGTGATTAGAAAATTTTGGTTTGAGTGTTTACTTTGTTAAATTCGAAATAAAACATGGAAAGGAATACTTCACTACCTCAAGCCTATTTAGTAATTTCCGAAAAATTCATCGAAATGAATTAATTATTTAAAATTTGCTTTTAATTCTTTGCGCCTCGGCTAATACTGTAAAATGTTCATTTTTAAAATAGAAAATCTTTATACGGTTTATCTCGATTTAATATTTATTTTGCACGTACATCTGCAACTAGTATCTTTGTAAACGTTTTTGGGTCCTGATTTTAATATTTACTATGTACACGGAAACATATATTTGCGAATGTTTTTCATTATGTACGTGCGAACTTATATTATTGAATGTGTTCTTAGTTATGCTCTCGCAAACTGCAACCATGATTTCGAATGTTACTGACGTTAGTTTGGAATTTAATATAGAATATGGAAGTATGTGTAATAAGAAATTCTTTGCTGTGTGTTTTGTTGTGTCCTTAGTTTATTAATAAATTCCTGAATTTTCTAACTAGAGTATTCATCTCTATGAGTGCAACTGAAAATGGTGTACATTATATATAATATAAGGTGACTCCTGCGAATCCTCTCTGCATTGTTCTAAATTGCATGATTCATTTGAAACTGACGACGACTATGTTCTCCTTCCATGCCGTATGAAACAGCTGGTGATGGAGTTATATGATGAGAAGGTGAAAACGCAGGTGATGTTTTTAAGAGTACAGTTTGAATTTGTTCCCGGCAGATGATTGCATCGTAAAGATGCATTGTTTTAGCAGAACATCGATATATTTAGCAAATATGTCGAATTTATCACATCAGTCTCATTTTTATTACTTTGCACTACTTTATAAAGTTTATCAGTTATAACTTTAGCATCTTCATTTTTATATTTATCCAGTTGGTGGTTTCAAAGACAATCATGCTTATGATAAAGTTCTAAAAATATTAGCATCACACTTTCAGACCACTTGATGCTCATTTTTTAAACTTTTTTGTACATAAAAATAAAACACAGGCACGCGTGGCGTGACCAGTTGAAAGCAAACTTGACAGTCAGCTGAAGATCACACGTTTCAAGACAAGTTTGAACTTGAAAGTAGATGGCGGATGACTCATCACTAGAACGATAAAGTTTGAATGATTCAAACTTTTCTTGATCCACTAAAAAGTTGATTAACTCTATTAAAACTAAGGTTCTCACTATAGTTTTCATTCAACTTTTGTTGATCAATTATAATCGGTCAATTAAACTTGATTCGTGAGAACGCGCCTTTACTTTGCAAGTGGATTCGACGAGATATATAGTCCAAGATCTGGCCAATTTTGCTAATGACGAGATACTGCCTCGAGACAAACCACCTTTTATTCCAAAGGGATGAAGATCCAAGTAGGAAAACCAAATCATTTCTTGCCTAGAAATGCTGAGTTTGGAACAGGTCTTTGCACTAGAAGTTGGCCACAGCAGGGCAGATTTCGACGCAAAGATAAACCGCAAGGAGGATTAAAAGTTGTTCTTTATCTTGATTGGCGAACTCAAAGGCAAAATCCTTATCTACTTGACTTAGAGAGCAACTTTTATTCCCAATTAGTGTTGTGAAGCATCAAAATAGTTCTTTTTTTTGGGGTTTTCTTATGGCGTAGACCATATTTGGCCAATCAAATACCTGCCAGGTATCGAATCATTGGTACAAATATTCAATGAAATATTTAAAGTTAAAAATTTGAGAATATTTCATTTGGAATATTCTTACAAAGTGTTTCCGATTTCTAATTTATCACAATGAACCACCTTGGTTAACGAAAACATCTTTATGATATTATCATGTTCCGGTAGATGCATTTATATATTAGTTAGTTTCCTGAGCTTCCTGTTGAAATCTAGATTTAATTAGCCGTTGATGGTAAACTATACCCCTATCGGGTCTCGACAAACCTATAACAAAAAATTATAAACTTCGCACTTATACTGATAATTTTATTTACGGTGCAAATACTTTTCTGTCAATGTTTAAAACAACCAAGTGTGAATGATTTTGTGTGCAAAATATTGTAGAAAATTTTTAATTACGCGCCCGAAAATAATCTATTTCTTTAAATGTAAATATTTTGTAAATATTTACAACATTTCTTTTATAAATCTGAAAAGTATCGTTGAACAGGATATGTTTAGTTAGAATAAAGAAAATAATACTTTGTATTTATGTACTGTTAATGTACTGATTTTCTGTACAGTTCATACGAATTCTGTAAATTCTGCAGTAGAAAGTCACTTAAAATCGACCAATTAATAAACTGTTTCGTGATACCAAAAGGAGGGACTGCACAATATGCTTAATTTGACGAAGCTAAAACTTTTCATACATGTCAAAATAATTTTAGAAGTGTGGGAGAATTCTTTATGGTGGATTAATTTTCCTTTAAACACTTTCTAGAAAATATATTTGGGATTCTAGTTTAATCAATTAAAACTAAATAGTGTTAAAATTTTCGTACAGAAAAGGTTTTGTGAGCTGGAATCATATTTCGAGGGCAACAAAAATCCCGCTTTGGTGCAAATAAGTTACCAATGCTCAAAATATCGAACCTTTTTAATATTTTTCATTCTTCAGATACATAATTTCGTATTAAAGTGGATGAAAAAGTATTTTCATTAGTTAAAGTTTCCAAACATATTTGTAAAATCAAACTATCCAAACGTAAAAAGTGTAATTATCTCAAGGAACATTTTATATCAAACACACACATTGAAAAAATGTTTTCAACAGATTTCTATCATGTACACACAAGTTTAAAGTTTATAATAATCTATCTAAAAAGTAATTGATCAATAAATGTATTAAAAATAAAACCTATTATAGATCCAATTAAACAGTTTCGAGAAATATCCTGCCTAAAAAAATTATTTAATCGACTATTAAATGTACTTGAGATAAAATGTATGAAGCGAACTTTTTTGATAAATGGGTCCCATGGGGTAATGTACCCATTTAGGTACATTACCCTCACGGGTCAGAGCATTACTATGATCCTAAATAGAGACAGAAGTAATTAATGAATATTCTTTAACGTTTTGAAGGTAAAAAAGCTACTATCTCAAGGTACTGTAATGGGTACTATGAAACAAGGTTGCTCACATGTTATTTTAACTTTTCATGAGCCTGGAAGCATTTAGAAACCCAATAACCATTAAGGCTGAAGAAAAATCTTCTACAAAACTTTTTATGGGCCAATTAAGGAACTTTCAGACAAAAATGATAAAAAAAATTTTATTTTTTGAAAAATTGGGTATCAATAAGGGTAATTGCCCTCAAATAGGTACATTACCCCATGAGTCAAAACTTTAGGATGCAGTTGAATGAGGAAAATAGTAAAAGAAGCAATTAATTTAAAGTACCGTAAAGAGTGCTGTGAAAAGATTATTTCCATATTTTTTTAACAATTCATAGGCACCTGGAGATACAATAAAAACTCAATAATCATAAAAGGTCCGAAGAAAAATCTTCTCAATATATAAACTATTATTTTATGGACCACATTTACGGTACTTTCAGACCAAAAATTATCCTATGAAAAATTGAGTACCAATGAGGAATAAAGCCTTTAAGTGAGTACATCACACATATGAGTCAAAACAGGAAGATGTAGTTGAATGTAAGAATTAGTGTATACATAATCAGTTAACTTTTTGATTAACACATTGAAGTCGATACTTTAGGTAAGACCTATATCATCACAACTATGTACCATGATCCGAGACATTTTGAGTAAAACATAATATACTAACTTGAGCATGATGATAATAAAGGAAGCTGTCATTTGGATACTACGAAAAGGTTACGCTCACATTATTTTATGTATCCATAGGTACTAGACACATTAATAAGCCCAAAATTTAATATTAATCCAGAAGAAAAAACGTCTCTAAATATTATTTTATGGATCATTTAAAGTACTTTCAGCCCATAAAATTATTTTTTGAAAAATTGAGTACCAATGAGGGGGGGGGTAATGCCTTTAAATGGGTGTATCACCCGTATGAGTCAAAACATGAAGGGGTAGTTGAATGCAGGAATTAGTTTATACGGTTAATTTTTTGAAGTAAAATATCATTATTATGAGGTGCCATTATAGGCACTTTATAATAACAATAGCAAAGGAAGCTATTAAATTACCCTAATAGATACTGTGGAAAGGTTACACTCACATTATTTTAACTATCTATAGGTACCAGACACAGTAGTAATACCAATAATAATTATTAAGTCCGAAGAAACACCTCAAAATAGTATTATGAATCATTTAAGGTACTTTAAGACCAAAAAATTATTTTTTGAACAATTGAGTAAGATAGCGGTGTAATGATGGGTCAAATGGGTGCATCACCTATATGAGTCAAAATATGAATAATTTGGAAACACAGAGTTATTTTTTCAAAGTGCCTTAACGGGCACTTCAGGTGTGAAAAGGGCACTTCAGGTATGACCTATATCATCTCAACTATTCACCGGTGCAGCGAGACATTTTAAGCAAAACGTAATATCTAGATGTGACATGGCAAAAATAATGCTGACTGCGTCCGAAGACCATGCAATGTGAGGCAAATCCAGAACTTACCTGACATGTCGTTTGAATGGAACTTTCTTTGCCGCCTTGAAGCGTGCGCAAAGAACATCCACGTCCGTTCTTATTCGACGCGTAGAATTTTTGCAGTTACAGATTTGCAGCCAGTCTATCGTGCATTAGCAGTTTCAATTCTCAATTTCAATTTGCAATTTTGAGGTCAAAGGGCATATATTTCGCATATCCTCGCATCAGTTTCCAAAGAATGCGCTCTTGGATTCCGTGCACTAGAATTGCACGGCCGCTGGTTTTTATGTCCCGATGCCTTCGGATACGGCTAATATTCTTATTGCACCCCGAGCTCCGTTTTTGAATATGGGAACGGACGCACTTACTGTGCGCTACCAGCGCAACTGGATTCTGGTGTTTCGCTGCAGCATATTTCTCCAGGTTTCGTCTTCGACCGTCGACAGCAGCGACATCTACCGGCTGGCCGGATCATTCACTGGAGATGTTTTCAATTATTCATTCGGCCTCACCAACTCGGGGGATGAATAAGGGAGAACTTTGCGGCAATAAAACAAAACTCTTAAAAACTTGTCAATTTTGGCGGTTCCTGGTTTCATTACCTGACTCGTTCCATTAACCCTCGTGATGGCTATCTCGCTATTAGCAAAACTGACCAGATATTGATGGACCAGATATCTTGTCAATAGAGAAAAACTGACTCCATCTTGATGGATGAGATACCTCTTTAATGTAAGAAAACTGACTGCATCTCGATGGACGAGATATCTCGTTAGTAGAAGAAAACTGACTGTATCTGATGTACGAGATATCTCGTCAGTAGATGAAAATTGACTGCATTTTGATAGACAAGATATCTTGTCAATAGAATAAATTGACTGCATCTGGATGGACGAGATATCTTGATGTCGACGTATCTCGTTATTAGAAAAATTGGTCTGGCCTTGATGGACTAGATAACTTGCCATTAGAAGAAAACACGATCATGATTATTAGAAGAAAACTGACCCAATAATTATAGCGTAATCATTAAAAAAATCAGCAATATTTTCTGACGAGATATCTCGTGATAAGCAAATTTGGTCATATCTTCATGGACGAGATATTTAGTCATTAGGAGAATACAGGATCACGGTCATTAGAATAAAGCTGACGCGATCTCTATACCGTCATCATCAAACAATCGGCAACATCTTGTTGAGGAATTAAGCTCCAAGTGGGAAAAACAAATTGACCCTTGTCAGAAATGGGGACAGTTTGAAAGAGACTTTTTGACCAGAGGGTGGACGCTAGAAGCAGGTTTAATCACCACGAAAGTTACCTCTACTGGTGGGTGTCTCCACGTGGTATCTTGTGATTAGAATAAAATTGAAAAATCTTTATCTCGAAATCATAAAAAATGCAATGGGTTTGGGCTTGATGACGAGATACCTTGACCTTAGCAAATCTGTCTATATCTTGATGGGCGAGATCGGATCGAAACCACTTGTAGAGTTAATAAAATGGTACTTTGATCTGCTTCGTAAAACCCCTTGTTCATGTGGTTTTACAGTTGTGAAGTGTCACTAGATTTCCGATTAGTTGCATGCTTTTAACCACAATATATTCACATAATGCCTAAATAACCACATCTTTTGGTTCAAAGATTCTTAGGAAAGACCCTTGGTCAAAAGGTCAAAACAGGTCGGAATGCTGGCGACAGGTATATTCGTGAGAACCCCTAAGAGGGATCCGTGCAACAAAATCCCTAGCCGTGTTTCTTAAAAAATATATATTCAAATACACTTAATTCTGTTTTTGCACGAACCTTTTTCACACGAAAAAAATTAAACATTAATTCAAAATAAATATTTTAGTCTCTTTTAACGCCAGTCATTTTGATTTAACACGAGTGGGCTAAAACAATTTCTAAGAATATTTTTTTGCCTAAATTCTAAGAAAATTTTTTTTATTTGTGGCATAGAGTAGTATCAATTTTTTATTACACTCACTAATGAGGAACGCGCTTGGAAGTTTCAACGTGAACGGAAGTTGGTGACAGCCTCTTACAGAGAATTATGTAAAGGACTAACCAAAACACGAACACAACGATTGATAACTGAATTCGTTCGTAAAACCGATGAAATATCAGCAAAAAGGAGATTCGTGCTGGTTTTGCTCAAGAGATCACAGAAAGAAATTCATTAATAGAGAAAGAAGACGATGCCACACAACATTTCTAGTGATACTCCAGTCATACGCAAATGTACGCGCTGTTTATTGTCAGAAAGTGTAAATGAATAAAATCTTATGAGTAAGACATATTTTTTGTTCCTGAAGAATGTTTTTCACTTCAAATGCAAATTTACTTCAATCTTACTAGTATGTGTATTTTGTTGAAATAAAATAATAAACTTAAAACAAATATTTTCATATGGGTTTTTTTTTAATTATTTTTACTGATTTCATAGATACGGAACCAATCTTCTTTTCTTCCATAGATACAATGTCTTTATTACGCGATTTTTTTGCACGTATTTTTCAGGAACGTATCTATTGTATAAAAAAAGAATTAGGTGTAGTACTCTATTAATTTTATTCAGAAGCCTGTGACCCAACCTTTAAATTTGATGATAGTGCATCTTTCACACGGTCTGCTTATAGTTTAGCACCTGCTTTTCTCTATATTTTGCCTTCATGTAATATGGATGTTTCATTGCTGTGTCTACTATTTCATTATTCCACATGGGCAGATATTTTGTGTTGAATAAATCCGATTTAATCCACAGTTTCGTGTCTTAAGAATGCATTTTTTCGATCGCAGCTGGGAAGT
The DNA here is from genome assembly GCA_947359465.1 of Metellina segmentata. NCBI lineage: Eukaryota > Metazoa > Arthropoda > Arachnida > Araneae > Tetragnathidae > Metellina > Metellina segmentata. The sequence continues at coordinate 12,040,837 of OX375872.1, forward strand.
GAGGGATCTTTTGGATTTATATACTGTCACTGTACCTTTTCTTGTGTTAATATTTGTATTCTTATATGCTATTTTTATTGTAATTTTAGCCTCAATACTCTTTGTAAGTCTACCATAAGAAGTAAAATAACCTTAACCACAAGAACCATAACTGCTTTGTTTAACACTCGGAAGATTTCGCACGCCATATATCCGCTTTACTACTTGAAGTCTTCCCTGCATCATTTCCGACAAATTTATATGTTATTGTAGTATATATATTTTTTCTAATGAACGTAAAATATTTCCTGTGATTCTTTCAACAAATTGATGTACTTATTTAGTGCTTATTTTTGTCGCTAAGAGGGGGTAAATATGACATCCGACTCATAAGCCGTAGTACTGTCTAATTTTTTCATCTGTATCAAAAAATGTCAGTAGAGCGACAAGCTAAAACCAAATTGAAAACCGTTTTAACGGCTAAAGTTTTCTTTATATTTAGAAGTTTGGGTAGACAGAAGAGAAAATTAAAAAGTGGGTTTGTTTTTTATTCACGGGTCAAAAATGCATCAAATACCCTCCTTACTGCTAGACACCCGGTATATATCTTTAATAACTACCTAATATTTTGTTCTGTCTATTTTATATTTTATCGAAAAGTAATTACATTAATGCAATGCTTACCTGAAGAATGAACTATTATTACAGAAATGTAAGTATTTACTTTCTGTGCACATGAATAACCAATAGCAGAAACAAAATGCGAAACTGATGTGAGATTAAATTTAACATTGTAAAAAATATGAAGTTTGTAATTTAAATGTTGTAAGTTTAATTAATAAACTCTCTGAGGGGATAAACATAATTCAACCTTGAAACCTGAAGTTTTCTCTTTATAACTTCCAACACGATTTGATTTTGACTTATAGAATATTTCCAAATGATTCACTTCCAAGGGAGAAGCAAAAGAATAATGTCAATCCATTTTATTCTAAGAAAAGGAACAACATAATCTTTTCAAAGATTCCATTCTTAGGAAAGGACCAAACGAATCTTATTAAAAGATTCTATTCTATGCAAATGTACAGCAATATCTTACTAAAGGATTCTATTCTATGGAAATGGGAACACCAAAATCTTACTAAAAGATTCTATTCTATGGAAACAGGGACAACACAATCTTACTAAATGATTCTATTCTCAGGAAAGGACAACAAAAACTTTGCAAAGGATTTACTTCTTAGGAAGAGCAACAGTAGATTCTTTTTTTCTTTCACCCTACATACCCTACATATGTGGTTATTTAGACGTTCAGTGCACAATGGTGTCAAACCATCAGTACATTATTCTAAAATCTCGTGACGTTTAGAAGGTTAGTTACAGTATATTCTTATTTTTATTTCCAATGGCAAAGAAAAAAACACACATTTGTTCAACAATGTAAAGTACAATAGAAAAGGTCGAAAATGCATAGAAGAGAAAGACTGTCAATATTCACGTCATCTGACTTCTTGCACTTCAATTTTTCCTATCTACCTCTTCTTGCACTCCGATTTACCAATGAAACTTCATGCAGGGCTTCATATATTGCATAATGAGAGTGACTTGTTCAGTTTCATGGTTTGGCAAGTACTACAATGCAGAATGGTATGTAGGTCGGTATTTTAATTTTAGTCTCAATGAGGTAACATAACTGGCTATTGGCGACGGTCCGGGATAAAATCCGAAGAAAACAATCCGAAGACAACGCCAGATATTTTTGTTTTTAATCATGGTCAAATGACGAGATTATAATTGAGCTGGCACAACACTCACCAAACTTCCACACAACACCAACATGATGACTTTGAGACCACTACAAATGTAACGTGTACCAGTCCCGTGTAAATGACAAATTTTGGCTGGACCAAGTTTCGAACTCATAAACTCTCGTAAACTCGTTACTCTTTCAACCGGACTACCACGGTCCATTCCATATTGTGGCCTTGGAATGGAGACTGGAAAAATTTTGATTTCCTTCGCAGGAGAGAACTTTTACATAGGACATTTGACAACTCGATTCACTCGATTATTCCTATTTTAACGAATCGCCCCCCCCCCCCCACTGTACACCTTTAAAATCTAATTGTCTCCCAAATTTCACATTTTTCAAATTTTATATATTATTATATTACAACTCTTTTGCTCTTCAAATCGCTTTGGATTTTACTTACCCGACTATAGAACTGGAGATATAAATTTTTAAAAAGTATTTACATCTATGTTTGACATGGAACTTTATATTGCTTTTAGCTTTTTCTCGAAATGCAATTTTCGCTAAGCGTTACTTTCCGCCAAACGAATATATCAGAATGTGTTAATTAAAATGTTTACATTATTTTTACTTGTTCTAAAGATTACACGGAAGGGTTTGTGAACTATTGTTAAGAACTGTGCATTTAAAAAAATTGAGCAGGATGCAAATTTGATTATGTTTTGCTTTTTGCTCTGTTTTCATGTTTTTGCAGGGATAAATGAGATCTAAGTCAACAATTAATTTAAATATAACAATATAGTAATGATTGTAGTTCACTACCTGAATCATTGTTTTTAGAAGATAATGGTTGCATTCAAAATGCATTCAAAACTCAGTACAGCTAAAGACCGTCTTACGGGAGATTGTTCACGTTAAATCTGTCGTGGCCTCAGTTGTCTTCACTTTGGCTTGGTGTAGTTGTTTGAAGAGTGGGTGCCAGCTCAAGTGTTGTTCTCAGAATTTGACCGTTGTTAAAAATGACGAGGCTTTGTCCTTGAATCTTTCTCTTCGCGATTGATCCCGGACAGACGCCAATAGCCCGTTTTGTTGCATTCTTGGGACTATTTAACTACTTACTAACCTCCGCTCTATTTATGCTTAAAAGAAAATATAACCTTGCATCCCTTCTAGATCTGGCTCATTTGCTGTACAGCTTATTCTCAACTGTCACTTGAGCAACAAAAGAGAAATATCATTATGTTTTTTTAAACACTGAAGAGTTTTTCGGGGCCGCTGTTGGAAGATTAACGGATTAACAACCAGAGGGTTGAATCCAATCCATCGTGCACAAGGGCTGGTGCACGTTTGCATTTTCTCCATTTTTCAAATTTTATATACTAATACTATAACCTTTTAGCTCTTCAAATCACTGAGGATTTTACTTCTACGACCAAAAGAACAGCAGCTAAAAAATATTTAAATATTGATATTTATATTTGAAGTGAAGGATTTATATTGTTTTTAGCTTTTTCTCTCTTGAAATGTAATTTTCGAAAATTGTTTCTCTCCGCTATATACGATATCTTTAAATTATTTTGAAATTTTTATACATGTTCTGAAGATTATAAAACATTTTTAGAATTATTATCATTAAGAAATATTCATTTGAAAAATTGAGCTGAATGCAAACCTGAATATTTTTTGCATTTTGCTCTTTATTCATGTTTTGCAGCGATAGTCATCAAATAATTTAAATGTAACAATATAGTAATAATTGTAGTTCGATACCTGAATTAACTTTTTTAGAAGATAAATTCACTTTACAAACTGGAAAAATTTTAACTATTTTTTAACATAATAAGTTTTCTGTCATGGTTCTAAGGTTTCCTGTCATGTTTTAAAATTTAAAATCTAATAGTAATAAGCTATAGATATGACAGTTTTAACAAAAAAGTAACAAAAATGTCCCGATTTTTCCCCAATTTCAAAAAAATAACATCAGGAACCAAATTGAAATTTCTAAAAAACTCGTCGTGGTGCAAAAATTCACGTTTAGAGGTAATCTAAAAAAACTCACCGCTGAAGACTGAAAATTTGTACATGTTTTGCTCACTCATGATAGAAATTTCGCTTTTTTCCGACTTTGACACATAATGCACCCTAAACTAATAGCCCCGTATCGGAACTGCGGTAACTTTTTTTTAAATAGAGAGATAACGTTTTGCGTAAATGATTTTTTGGGCTGTTTCTTACTTTTCTAACTTTATTCTAATTAAAAAGTAAGTTGAAACACAAACTTTCGAGGTAATTTCGAAACATTGTCTCCGAAGTTATACAGATACCTTAAAACATGGAATTTAAAGGTCACCTGCATCCACCTTTATTTCAACCTTTGCCCTTCGGCCAAGATGTGGAATTTTGTTAGGGGTTCATTCCATGCAAAATGAGCAAATCGGCGGTGGCTGACATACAACCGATTTTAATGAAAATCAGTTTTTAAATAGGTCACATATAGTAATGAGAAACTACAAAATATTAGATATCGGAAATCTAAATTTTAGTAAGGGAAGGTGAGGCACAGTGTTACATGTTTTTTATTTTCAGCTGTGGTATCAAGATATGAGCAAACAAAGCACTTAAAATGATCTTTGATCTCTTACATACGTACATGTTGCATATTAAAATGAAAAAGAAATGAAAAGAGAAAATCATGTAGTAACATTTATTTCCAGTATTTAATGTTTTCTATAGTGATGTACAATGTAACACTGTGCCCCACTGTCGGGACACAATGTTACATTATAGTAGCAACAGTTAATATAAAAATTTGGCTTTAATTAAAATTAATTTGAATTGGAATATATAGATATCTAATGATTCCTTAAGCAGGCTTAAAATATAATACTGCATTTGATTAGTTTAAATATAATTGAACAGCTGTGCAAATGTGGTGGAAATATAGAGAATAAATAATAAAATTTTGTAACAATATTTACTGTTATGACCTACACAGTTGAGAAAACAAAACATTAGCAATGATTGTAGCCTGCAGAGTTACAGAGTAGATGATAAAGTAAGATTAAGATGGTGAATCTTCATCTTCTGTTGATGATATCTCGTAAGGCTTATGGTTCATGTTCTCTTTGCTTCGCATCTTGGAAATTTCGTTCTTTTTAGGGATTGGTGGGTTTTTTTTCATCTTCAATATTTCCTCTGTAATCATATTTTTAACTGGCGTATCATTCAAGATCCGATCTTTCACTCGTCGTCTATTTCGTGGTGCAGTTTTTCTGGATAGGGCTTTAGGGAAAGGCCTTACTTCTTGCGGAGACAAATTTTCGTTAGCTTGTGAATGTGTTGGAGAAGCTGTGGAAGGTAAACAGTGAAGTTGGTTACTATATGAGGTGGATGGAGTTTGTAAATAATCATATGGGGATAATTGGAAGCAATTATTTTGAGCTGTGTGATTGGGGTCAGCTCAATCCCTAGTGACAAAAGAACTTAAAAAAATCATCAGGTCTGTATATGTCTCTATTCAAAGGTCATATGCCAGTTGATTGAAATCTGCTAATGATGTTAGAAGGTGTAAAGACCCTAGGATATGCTCGCCCTAAAAGTCCAGTGCAATGTTATAAATAGAAATTGTCTTTCCAAGATGTTTTACCATCCAGTCATTACAAGCATTGTTAAATTGCATCTTTAAAGATTTGTACACTGCCTTGTCCAGCGGATGCAGTTTTCCACTTGTGTGGAGTGGTAAAGAAACTAAAATAATATTATTTTATTTGCAAAAAGCAAGGGATCCATTGTGATATGGGACTTATGATTATCCAGCAGTAATAACACACTTTATGTTCTAGAGTGCTCTTGGCATATTTTTTTTCAGTTTTTCAAGAAAAACATTTTCATTTACCCATTCTGATTTTGTGGCAGTACCACCTGAACCTTCTAAGTGCTCCGGAAAGCATGTGGATCTTAAAATTAACTCTTGAGAACACCAAAAATGGAGGAATACTGTTTCCAATAGCATTAATGAAGCAACACGCTGTAACAGACACTCCTCATTCTCCAGAAGTCCCCTGCTTTTCTCCTTTCTTCCCAATTACTTTGGGGGAGGGGGAGGGGGATTGTGAACAGTTGTTAAAGCTGTCTCATCTAGATTATAGATGTTCTGTGGTACAGGTCCCTCTGAAAACTGTTGATAAGAAGCTGTTAAAGTATCATAAAATTCTGCAACTGATGTCTTATTAAAGCCTGTCGCACGGCCTAACCTTGTAACTTCAAATCGTCGAATTGACAGTGTGGGGAATCGTTTTAGATAATTATAAAGCCAGTCTACTCCAGCCTGTTTGTTCAATTCCCATTATTTAGGAATTTTCAGCTTGTTTCTTACTGCAAGTTCATACGAAAAATGCATACACGCTTTTCTTGTAAAGTCGTGATGCATTTTACGTGCTGTGATTAAATAATCACACAGTAATTCCTCAAGTTCCTTGCTAAATATCTGGTTTATTTCTTAATTAGGTGCAAATTGAAAATTAGCTCTCTGTTCTTCTGCAGCTTCGTGTAGATTTTTTCCTCGACAACTTCCAACACTGCGGATTTTATATGTTCTTCAGACCCTAAGCCTATCTTTCTTTCTTTAGGTCTATTCCTCATTTTTAAATATCTGAAACAAAATATAAGCAATATTAACAAAAAAAAGATGCTAATAAAGTAAAGAAACATTGTAAACACCACATAAGAAGGTATGCAACCCTATATGGAGAAAACGTTTTTGGAAAAATTAACCAATTTATTTATGTTATTCATATTTATAATTTAAAATCTTTAACGTATCCAAACACGTTGAAAATGTCGTTTTTGACCAAACATTCCAAAAAATGTTTTTGAACTTATTTGATAGAGTATTTATTTTACTTTCCAAAACATATTTGATTTTTTTTCTCTAAGTTAATTAGTTGCAGATATACATGGTGATTCATAAGTAACTATACAATTTCAACGCACTATATAACAGTGACAATGTAAGATTTTTTTGTTACCTGTAACAGAAGGGTAGGTGATGTTTCAAGATTTTTTAGAGACAGTCACAGATGTTCTACGTGTGCACCCTTAATCACACTACACACGTCAAACCGGTAACCCTTTTTCTGCCCAGACGCGTGTTACGGTATCTGAAGCAAGTGCAGTGATAGTGGTTGCGATACGCTATTTCAACTCCACTAGATCAACAGGAAGAGGAAGGTTAAATACGTTATTCTTTATGCAGCCCCAAAGAAAAAAGTCACAAGGTGTTAAATTAGGGCATCTGGGAGGCCATTGGGTTAGTGGCATGCTGTAGTCGGCGCTTTGTCCAATCCATCGGTGACGAAGATGTTAATAAAAGTAATTTCGCATGTCACCTGACTAGTGTGGTGGTGCACCATCCAATTGGAGAGTAAAATTTTTCGACTTTTTTATCCAATTGAATAAATAAAGTTTTTGACGACATCTCTCGATACATACTCCGTCATCCTGGCTTTAAAACTGCGCACAAACAGCCCGTAGTTTAAAATTTTTTAAACCAATTATAAATGAATATTCTGGTTGGAGGTTCTTTTCCAAATCGTGAACGAAAATGCCGTTGAGCAACGGTGGCAGATTCCGTTTCGCTCAATTCAAGAACCACAAAACGCCTTCTCCACTGCAGACGCATCCATTTCCACTGACTAGTCACGAGACACGCTCACTATAGCCTACGTCACTTCGCTCGAGAGAGGGACACAAACTTTATGAGTATACCTAGCTAACAGTTCGCATTTGAGGACCGTGTCTTAAACTGTTTTTGTTTTACAGCATCTGGAAATTGTATACGTATTTATGAATCACCCTGTATTAAGATTTTAATCAAGGCGGGAAAAACCGGATATAGGTATAAGAAACACCGAATGTAGGAATAAAAAACACCGGAAATAGCCATTAAGAGACAAAAAAACTTCAAAATTTCAATTTAAAACATACTTTTTTTGGCAAATATAATTTTAGAAAGGTTTTTTAAATGTTTAAAATGGTTTCTCTTTTCGAACTAATGTGAATATTTTGAAAGAGAAGTGAAGAACAAAATTGTTTACACAAATAGTAAAACAAAAGAGAGAAAACGATACACTTGGAACTATTTTTACTCTAAATTAATATTTTTGCATTATTTCCTCACTTCAAGTGTTATAACACAAAAAGTTATTGATGGATTCTCGTAACATATTTTTTGAGAACTTGTTCTGTAAAATGTTGTCTAATGAATGAGCTAGAATAATTATGCTGAGTTGAAATGTTTTTAAATTATGGCCATTTATTTAAGAAATAGGACTGTAAAACTATCAAAAATCTTATATTCATTTTACAATCTCTTGTAAAACTTTTGTTTATTTTAATATCACTTGATTCTAGTTCATACCCTAGAAAAATGCATGTTGTTTATTTTGGTATCATCATTTTTTAAATTGATTGAATAGATTTTCATGTAGCACATTTGATGTTTTTGACGAATTTCTTTAAAATTTCATGCATAATTATGATTTTTACAAAATTATTAATATGTATTTTAAATATTTATGGTATAATGTTATTCTGTAGTTAATGTTATTGCTAGACTAAACAAAAAAATATCATTAAAATGTTTCCATATCACATTTAAAAAAAGGGTCTCGAACGTGACCGGATACCTTAAATGAAAAATGCAGAGTTTTAGAATAATAAAATTTAAATTATGAAACATATGCTACTTTGTAATGTGTTAATTGGACAAATTATGCATACAACAGTGTTCCCCATTTCATTCTATAACACTGTAATCCATCTGACATAGCTTGTATTAATTATGTTATGACTACATAATGTGATTTTAGAACAAAAATTTTAACTTAACAGAACCTAAACACAATAAGATTTACTGCTAAAATACTATTCATTATAAAATAAACACCACTCATGAAAAAAGAAAATCTAATTACAAACACAAAATTTTACTTTTAACATGCAAATTTGAGAAAAATGTCAACTTAAAGGATACTATAAAACTTATATTGAAATAGTATAAGCTTCTTTTAAATTTTAGGTAAGTATTTATGGTGGTAACTTCTATTATATTCTATAGAATAGCAATGTAATACGACGCTGGGGCACATCAGACATATTTTTCAATGACATAACATCAAAATTTTTATTTTTTGACTTGCGTCACTTTTCTTGCCGGGGTGCGACATGGACATCTGGAAAACAATATGGCTGACAAGATTGCAAACAAATTGGAGCTAATGTTGCCACCACTTTAAAATAAACTTCACTGTTAGTGGATCCCTATAGACGATCAATATTATTGTCAATGTGATTGTCAATGAGACTCATTGACGCAACCAATTGATCGTGTAGGAGGCAATTGACGCGATTGTCAATTGATTGACGCACATTGATAGAAATTTTGATTGATGGACATTGACGGACGCAATTGACGGCGCCGATTGATCGTTTAAAATACGCAATTGTCAATCGTTCGGGCAGTATTGCTTTTTTATTCTCTAATCCATGTTTATTATCTTCGCGATCGTTAAAGGTAGATTAAAAATTTCAACGGATTTGAAATATGCGGAAAATTTTACACCAGATAGATACCTTAAATGTAAATTTCTTTTAGTAAATAAATTTTCAATAGAAACTTTTATATTTTCGCTATACGTAATTTAATTCGAATATGTGAAAGTACAACTTTGCATATAAATATATATATATATAAATTTTATTCAATTGGAACCAAGGACGAACAAAAATACTAGCTTAGAAGAAAATTTTTTAATAAAATTGCAGTTCTCCTAAAACATATTAATACAAAATATTTAAAAAATTAATTAGTTACTAAAAAAATTATTTCGATGTCGATGGCTTCATAAAATCTAACAAATTTGCCTGACGACAGACACAATGCCTTCTTTTTTTAAAGCAGAATTTCTTTGTAGCAAGCTAATAATTTTTTTATTCCTTGTCTCGTATCTATAACGCGTTCTTCGTTATAATCTATGTTTTCTAATTTTTTTATCCCTATTCAACTAGCTGAGACTAGAGATACGACATCGTCCAAAAACCATCGATATTTTTAAACATAGATGTTTTAAACTTTCGATCAACTTTAAAACCACAGTGGATTTTAACTTTTCCCCCCCATTTCTTAAAACTGGCTTAGTAACTTCAATCATTAATGTTCGCCGGGGGAAGGGATACTTAATTTGTCATTTGTTGTTCGTATTAATTTATAACTAAGATCTTTTAGTATTTTGAAAACATCGACATAGATGTCGCATCCCTAGCTAGAGATCTTTTGTGATCTGTCCGGGTCGCGCAGATGGTCTTCGATAGCCGTTCCGTTGGTTCTGACTGCAGGTGATTTGTAACAATTCCTTCCCTGAAAATCTGTTGACACAAAGGTATCTGGGATACAAATCTCTATTATAATAAAGCGTATGTATAGGGTTTTTTTTTTTTGTAAATTACACGAGCCCCACGAGAAGTGATTGTGTCTGGGAACGGGAGTTTGTGAAGCTTTTAATTACTTTGTATCGTGATTATCCCGAGTTATGCAAAGTTGAGTGAATATGTAACAAAACTAAAGAAGTATTGCTTTTCAAAAAATTGTTGATGTGTTAAAACAAAATAAATCAGATTATACTGAGGAAAAATAAAAACAGAAAATTAATATTATGCGTACGATTCAGTATCTCGAGGAAAGTTTAGTAAATGTTAATGAGTAAAGCCACTACTCAGTTTATAGCTCTCTTTGACCCCGTTCACATGAGTCGAAATCTAACGCGCGTTTGATGTTGACACAAAACGAGGGTATACAAAATACATAGATTTCTACTAGAGCGTTCACATGCAGAAAACTGATGAATAGGGCGTTTTTATTACTTCCGCGGGCCGAGGGGAACCGATAATTCGAACGCTTCGGCTGAAGCTCGAAATACATAGGAATATGGTACGCTGTTCAGATGACACGCGTTTTGACTGGCTTTAGCAGTTTTTTTTTAATTCCCTATTCAAAGATTCTATATTCGTGATCGTTAAAGATACAGTAAAGATTTCAAAGGATTTGAAATCTGCTGAAAATTCTTGTCAGGATCGATATCTTAAATGTGATTTTCTTTAAATAAATAATTTTTCAACTGTAAATTTTATATTTTCGCAATACGAATTTGGAAGCATTTGACGAAGATAATCATTACACACAAAAATAACTATTTATCTCGTTTTATAGAAAAGATAAATCTTGAATAAAGTACTTAGTTGCTTAATTTAGTGCTTTGTAATTAATACAATTAAAAATAGGATGCAAATTAATTCATTCGGTGTTTTGAAGATAGTTTCCAACAAAGTGGAATAGTATGTAATTTTAGTTTTGAGATAACGTATACCGACGAAGGTCCGTTAAAAGTTTCCACACCACGGCAACGTGATTACATTTTAGGCCATTACAGATTTCACGTTCACCAGCCCCCTTTGTACACGACGGTTTTTGGTTGAATTCGAACTCGTAATCCTCCAGTCGATGTTTTACTGGGCCTTGTTTTTCATACAAGATATTATAATCCTTCAGTCAATCTTATTGTTATCATTAATGTTACTACGTTTAATGTAATTTTTATATCATATTTTCATGAAGATGGAAAATCGATTTTCAATTTCCAGATTTTTGATTAGTTCTATTGTAGGTCATTTTACGACATTTTTAGAGCAATTTTATCACCATTGAGTGTAGTAATTATATTCATTATGTCCTTGATTTCTTTTCTATTTTGCTGGAACATTTACAGTCACACTCGTTACATGACTCATCTGTTAGTTTTTGGCGTCATAAGTGACCTTGCTCTGCTCTTTAATGTAAGCAAATTCTTTATAAGCGTTCTACTGACACCGGAAAAAGGGGTTAGTCCTTCACGATGGAAGCAGAGCTCTGCGACTCCGATCTTTTAATTGATGAAATAACATACAATTCCTGCTATTTGGAGCATGGAGTGCCCTGTTCAGAAGAACAGAGGTTAGAAAAGTCATCTTAGGAAGATATTGTTGACGTTTTTTCTGAAGTTGGAGACAGCAAAGAAAAAAAAGAAAATATTTGGTAAATTCCTTATTGTATTTTATTTTTAATATTTAATAACCTTTATATCATTTATCCTGCCATGATACTTTGCCTTCATTCACAAAGTAATCGGCATATTTATCTCTCACAATTTTAGCTGAGATGTTTCCCCGTGTTATATTTCTGGTACTAAAACTTGTAAATGGAGCTTCATAAATTAGTATCTTCATATAGATACCCATCTCGGGATCTTACATAATTGTGCAGAACACAACATACCCCAATTATAGTTTCGGTTGTATCAATTTTAGTTTTCATTGCCCTGTGAAATATTCGCCATTAGTTCGCCATCCTTCCAAATATACACTCGATATATCGTCGTGCTCTTGATAAGCGATAGTTGAAAATTCTATTGGTGTATGTTAGAGATTTTCCACAAATAGGGCGCATGACGTTTTCCGAAATTCCAAAAGCTTCATCTCCTGCAAGTACATGAGGCAAAAATATGATATCAACGGTGGATATAGGTTTTGCAATTTTTAAAGCATGCTCTATAAGTTTTCTGTACAATAAAGACACCTGGAAAAAAGTCGAGTCACTGTTTATCCCATACGCTCCAATGTCAACATAGAAAAAACTATAGTTCGCGTCACATACAGCTAACAACGCGATAAAAAAAAAAAAATTTGTAGTTGTAATATAGAGAGACTGCATTAGCAGGTTGTATCATTCGAATGTGCTTTCCGTCAATTGCACCAATGCAATTCGGAAAATTGCTTATTTTTTAAATCCTTCTGAAACTTCCTCCCACTTTTCATTTTTCATTCCTGGCATACAGATCGGTCTTAATCTGTTCCAAATTGATAAGCACACTTGTTTAATTAAAGTTGCGATAGTAGACTTGCCGACCCTGTAACTGTAGTGCAAATCAGCAAAGGAGCATCCAGATGCCAAATACCTGAAAAGAAATAAAAAATAGACCATGTTTTTTTTTCTTTGTAATCAAACAGTGGCACCCTCCAACTTACAATTTTTTGCGGCACTCCTACTCATTTTGAGAGTATATCCTCTAATCAACTTATACCTATTAATATATTTAGAGTTATATTTTCAATAAACAAAATATAAATACATTAATTAGTTTAAAAAAGACGTTCAACTTCAAGATTTAATTTGATCTGTTCAAAAGATAACATTTTCATCTGTCTTGCAGAATTGTCTGCGTTGCGTTTCGATGCGAAAATAATCACATTCTGTAAAGTTCTTCAATTTAATCATAATGTGTCAAATACATTTCTTATTTCGCCATCACCGTGCTTCTAGAAAATTTTCGATGCATGTGACAAGTCTTAGCCAAATGCGTTTCGCAAAAAGATTAGTTACTACTACAGAAAATTAATTTTTTTTTATGAAAAACATTACATATTTTTTTATATGTTTTTGATGTTGATCTGGCATAGAATTTTACGCAGATTCGAAATCCATTGAAATTTTCACTCTTTCTTCAAGCATTGCAAAGATAGAAATTTGAATTAGAGGAATACAAACATAATTTAATGTTTTAGGAAAGCCGACCTTGCAAAACGCGCAAAGTGGTGTTCACGTGGACTTTTCGAAAACGCGCGTTAGAAAAACTCCATGTGAACGTGGCCTTTGGACCAGCGTCTTTTCCTACTTTCTTTTTTTTTTAGATTGCAAACAACCAAAATTAAAGCAAGAAAGCCCAAATCTGAATTTGAAACCATTTTAAAACTCAAAAATGAAACACGTCACGCTCCTTCGAAAAACATTGACCGAATAAGATTGTCGGGTTTATTGAAGCTACATTGAAGCACCTATCAATTGAAACCGCCAATCACATTGACAATAAAATTGATCGACTAGGGAGCCCTTAACACTGTATCCCATGTGCCCCAACTTCACCTAATTATTGACATTTAAATTTCTAGATCACAAATTTAGATTTTCTAGCGTAAAAGTGGCCTGTTTGCGACCCCTTATTTTAAGTGAGTGACACACAATTAAAACTTTTATATCATTACATTCTTCAGAAGAAAGTCTCTTCGGAAACGTCAGAATGTAATCTTATAAATCTCATTTCTGAATCTGAAAGATCAACAGAAATGGAAATTTTGTCAATTTGCTACACATTTCAAATTGCTCTGGTATCTCAAGAAATGGTAATTACAATATTAAAAATTATTCTTAATGAAGAGCTTTTCCTAACAAATAGTGTGGAGTAATTTGGTGATTGCATATATATTTTCTACTCCTTTACAAAGAAAATAACTTTTAAAAATAAAAATATGGAAATACGATTGTTCGATTTTTTTTAAATGCATATTTCACTGTGAGGGAAAACTCCGAAAACATCAAAACTTTTCAACATGTAAGATGTCTATTATATATAGTGAAAATTTTCTTCTTTTTACTAAATGTTGCTTAAACTTCACTAGAAATTTTATGAAATAGCTACTATTATGGTGAACGTGCAAAATTTCACATGAAATTTCTTTCTAAAGTCTTCTTTTGTTTTTGCTTAATCCAAGGAGTGTTCCATCAGTGAAATACTAACTAGGTGAAAAGTTATTTTTGGTAGAGAAATCTTTTTGATTTGCTTTTCGTTTCGAAACGTAAGTTTTAAATACTAGTACTTGTAAATATTAAACATGTTTTGTAAATATTAAGCATTATTAGACTGATAAACACTAATTTTTGAGAGCAATAAATAATTTTTACATCTTTTTATACCCGATTCTTTCAAATGTACATAACTCAAGAATCATTGTTCTATATCTATAACAATCACTAGTTAAATAGGAAAGTATTTCAAGAATTCAGCAGCATGAGGAAAAATTTCAATTCAATCAACTATAAAATTGAACAAGAGACCTTCATCAGATTAAATGTGAATTCGAAAAAAAAATCAAGAAAAAGTTTTAAATGTTTAAGCTTTTATAATTGTGATATGATGTCCTGCTTTTAGAATTTGCTTCAAAAGTTAAAAATAATATTGTATTTCATTGTTGATCTGGGATTTCATTGTCAATTGAAACAAGCTACTGGCATAGAATGAGAAGGAAAGTCTTTGATTGGCGATAATAAACATTGTCCGTTTTGGCGATACTGAAAGAATATGGTAACCCATCATATGCCTATCCGAATAGTCGTTTAGCGAAGACACTTTCAATCGCCAATTTATCGATGTACAGGAACGTATTTTTGCGCGTTACTAACTATATTATTGCTGATTTGAGACTCAAAATACATTCCTGAATTTTTTTTACAACAAAAAGACATATTAAACTTTATTCTCCCCAAATATATATCTTTCGTCGGAATTTCCTTCATTTGATTTTGTGTGCCTCTATCAAGTGGAAAACCGTCATTTGATAATTTTCTTTTGCTGTTTGGAAGACGAAGGAAATAAAAGTTCAAACTTCAGCAGTAGTTAAATAAAAACCTAGCAGTGTATCTGGAATGAATTTCAACGATGCATTTAAATTCCTTTAGTCCATAAAAATCTTTTTTGGTTCTATCAAAATCGACGATTTTCCATTTTTCGCTACTAATGTTTATCTTAAACAGGACGTTTAAAATTGTTCTTTTAAAATAGGTATAGACTAATAAAATTATAAGGTATAGACTTTAAAATAGGTATAGTAAAATGATATAGTATTTTATATTTTTTCATAAATTCTAAAAATATAAAATACTGTTGTATACGTTAAGTATTTTTTGAGAAAGATCTTCAAACATACAACATCAAACTATTTCACAACTGCTCTTCAAAATTTTCTTAAAATGCATGGAACTTCCAAATTATTTTGGATATCGTTATTTATGCATAAACTGAATATATGTAGCAAATATCATGAAAATCCGTCATCCTATGGCCACAGGTTTTTCTGATTTTTGCTCATAACATTGAATGACCCTAGGGAGTCTCTAAAGGCATCACATTAGCAGGGTTAAGTTTCTTAATAGATCAGATCTCGACAGGTAGATACACTGCTGTTTGTAAAAAATGCAACACCATGAAGGAATCATCCGAATGAAATGAAATTTGCAGCAAATGTCAATTATAGGATGTTATGCAAAGTAGTAAAGTTTCAGAGCCACCACGCATGTATGGTGTGAGCAGCGCCCTCTGAACTGATGCTAAAAGCGTATAAATAGAGGGCTGTAGCGGGACGTTGAAAATAGTGTATGGTTATTTTTTAGTGGTAAACGTTTAGTGAGACCTAAGTATGCCTGCACGAAAAAACAAGGTGAAATTTCAACAACTTACGGAGTTTGAACGAGGGAGAATCATCGGCCTTTCTGAAGGAGGATTTTCCTATCGCGCAATAGCAGCTTGTGTGCAGCGGAACAGTTCCACAGTGATGCGAGTTTGGAAGCAGTGGACCGACGAGCACCGGACAACTCGAAAAACTGGGAGTGGACGACGGAAGCTGATGTCAGCGCCCGGTGATAGACACATGGTTCACATGGCGGTGAATGACCGTACAGCTTCCTCCAGGTAGTTAGCAGCGCTTTGGTCTACTGCTTCAGGTGTACTAATGTCGGCTTCATCAATTCGCCAACGTCTGCTGCACCGTGGACTGCGTGCAAGGATTCCTTTATAAAGGATCCCCCTCACGCCAAACCATCGACAGCTTCGTCTGCAATGGGCTCATGAGCACAGAGCCTAGCGGGCTGATTGGCAACAAGTTATCTTTTCTGACGAATCCCGCTTTAACATGTGGAACCATAATGGCCTCATTCGTGTTAGACGCTATGCCGGTGAACGCTGCCTTCCAGAGTGCGTTATCGGACGTCATAGTGGCCGAACAAACGGAGTTATGGTCTGGGGTGCGATTTCGTATCATGGACGATTTCAACTGCTACGAATTGAGGGTAATCTGAATAGCAACAGGTACGTCCGTGAAGTGTTTGAGCCCGAAGTCGTTCCCTTCCTTCAAGGAATCCCTGGAGCTATCTTTTAACAGGATAATGCACGCCCACATGTTGCAAGGAATGTTCGAGACTTCTTTTAAGCCCAACACATGCAACTTCTTCCTTGGCCTGCTTATTCGCCGGATATGTCACCTATTGAGCACGTGTGAGATTTGGTTGGTCGGCGTCTCGCTCGTGATTCGCGTCCTACAGCTTCAAACGACGAACTTTAGGTGCGCATACAAACAATATGGAATTATCTTCCACAAGCAGACAGTCAACATCTGTTTCACTCCATGCCACGTCGTATAGCAGCACTTATTGCAGCGCATGGTGGCTACACCAAATACTGTTTTTATTACTGTTTAATATTGTTTTTTTGCCTATGAAAATGTATTCATTTATTTGTACTAATACAAGCCGTTTGTGTAATTAAATTTCATTTAATTCTGATGACTCCTTCATATTGTTGCATTTTTTACAAACAGCAGTATAGAAAGATATATCTTGAATGGAGTATTAGTTGCCTTAATTTAATGCCAATAAAAATAGGATGCAAATTTAATCCTATTCGATGTTTTCAAGATAGTTTCCACAAAGGGGATAGTATGAACTTTATTTTTGAGGTAACGTATGCCGCCAACGGTTCGTCTAAGTTTTCATGAGCGGCAAACGTCTTTAAAATAAAGCTAAATTTAAACATTCCCCCCCCCCAATTTGAAAACTAAACTTTGAAGTTATTTTTTTAATGTCCTCAACATGAAATGTGAAATATAAGTTTCAATTTTCATTCATTTTTCACATCCTCGTGTTAAATTGAACTCGATATGGCTTTCAAAAATGAACTTATTAGCCTGATTTACTGAACTTAATTTACTGTAAGCTTATTTTTCGTAGAATTTATATTTTTATCTTGAAAAGTTACTGCTATTACTTCTTTTATCCAAATTTTATATTACAAAGGTGGAAATTTTCTTTGCAGTCTTTCGGTTTTCAATATAAACTGTTTTTCGGTCATTCTTAAGACATTTCGTAGTTTTGCATAATTCTCGTGTTTTGTCGTTGGTTTTGATTAAATTTAATTGAAATATTCCCAGTCGTTATTCCATCCATGATTTCATTTGTGCCACAAATCCTCTAAAAGAGTAGTTTAGAGGATTACTTTTAGTTTCGGATAGTCTAATTGTAATTAAATTGACTGATGTGTACTTTCATCTATGCATTTGATTGATAGGTAAGTAGGTTCTTAATACCCCTATTTACTTGAAGAAAATTTCGATAAGTTGTAGAGTACAAACAAGAAAATTTAATTTAAGGTCAGAAGTGCAAATATTGTTTGCAAATAATACAAAAGGAAAAAACAACGTATTGGTCTAAAATTAAATTACATTTGTAAGGTATAAAAAAAACATTCCTTGTTTAAAAAGGTAGATTTAAGAATTATGTAAATTACCTAAAATAGAATTTAGAAAAAAAAAATCTTATTCTAAATGAAAATACAGTTCCGTAAATTGGGAAGAATTAATAACACAGGGCCTTTGCTATTCACTTTTTCGAATTGTTTTTCTCTATTAAAGAGAAAAAAAATCATTCGGAATTTCCTCCTATTGTAATATAACATCGTTGGCATGGAAATCGTGGATTTTTAAATAGCCTGTTAAACAAAAAAAAAACTTGAACAAGTAAGGGTTTAAATTTTCGTTCACGTCACTGAATGTTGAAAATATAGTTCCCAAACAGTAAGAAAATTAGTAATTTATATTTAATTTTTTGTAAATCAGAAGCTCTTAAAATTAAGTCTTTCTCTTCAGCCAAATAAACAATATACCTAAATTGTACTTTTCTCAACGTTATGACTCGTTTTTCCTCCGGTGAAATGGCATCCCTCAAAACGTACTCGCATTAGGAGATATAATTACTTATCTCCTCTAACAAATCATCAAGTGATTTGAATCACATTCTAAAATAATTTTTAAAATTTTGTTCGTACTCCCTCAGTTTAGGTTACAAAGTCGTAAACATCCCGTGTTAATCTATCCCTCAAAATGGGATGTACCAAATATCTCCATTGTTTCTGCAATCGTCGTTATAAGCGACGCGCTTATGGCGACGATTCGAAAGAGAAGCTACTTGTTCAGCTTCCATGATGGAAATGACATTTTTCATGAGACGAGTGGATACCTTGGAGAGCGACTCCTAATCATTATGATTTCCAATTATTTTTCCCTTTAGCTTCACGCCATTTTTTCAACCCGAAAAGAAGTCCTAGCCAAATACGTTTCCCAAACAGAGTTGTTACGACTGCGAAAAAAAATTTTATGAATAAAATTATGTTTTTGGTAACGATCTGGTGTAGAACTTTACGTAGATTTGAAATCCGTTTAAATTTTCACTCTATCTTCAACCATCATAAAAATAGAAACTTGAATTAGGTGAATAAGAAAACATAATTTGATGCATAAGCAAAGCTGACCTTACAAAACGCACAATGGGTGTTCATATGGACTTCTGGAACGCGCGTTTATCAAACGTGAGTTAGAAAAAAGAAAACTCAATGTGTACAGGGCCTTATGGTCCTTGACGTCATAACCTTATACTCAAATTAAGAGTAAATGTGTATGACTAAACAAAAATTTTTGAAATAAACATTATTCATACAAGACAATGAAGATTGACACATTAGTTATTTTTATCTGTATAAATAATCTCCCTCAACGTGTGCAGCTGAATAGATTCCAGCTGCTTTCGTAGAATAAAAATAATCACCTGTCCTAGAGAACTTAGAATACTCTCATATAATGTTATTTTATGATTAGTTGCAGCCAACCTTGTAATTGACTAATTGATGCTTTTAATTCAAGAAAAGGCCGAATATCCCAAATGTTTTTTCCGTAAATAATTGGAAATTATTTCGAATGATTTCTTTTCTTAAAAACTGTTCACTGAAACGTTATGAGGTTATCGAAAACCTTAGATATAACACAATATCGGTATAGCTACAGAAGTGACGAATCGTGTTGAATTATCTCATCGGAAAGGTGTTGGACCCCCTGGTTGAGGAACTCGAGGGCTTACTTCAGTGAAGGAAAATACTATTAGCCTCGAAGATGTTGAATTTCGAGGATTGATTTTCGAATCTTTCATTGAAGGGCTGTTAAAAATCAATCTTTGAGAAACTGTATTAGCTTTCTAAGAGACTAGATGAACAAAAATAAACTTATACAAAAGTTGCTAAATTTTGAACAATGGCTTATTTGAAAATATCGTGACCAATCTTCTGTCAGTTTTCCACGACAAATTATTAACCCTCCTGGTGGTTGCCTCGATGAGGTGTTTTGTCATAAGCAAAACTAACCATATCTTGATGGACCATATATCTAGTCCTTCAAGATCTCGTAGTATATCTTCATTAGAACACTGACCAGGTCTGCGGCGCCATCATCATCAAAAAATAAACAAAATCTTGATGATGAGATATCTTGTCATATGCAAAATTGGTCAGATCTTGATGTGTGAGTTTTCTTTACTACGAATATTACATTTAATTAACAAAATTTCAACTAATATTCGGAATTCTTGATAAGAAAAGTGAGTATGTTTAACCTCTTTCAAAGAGCGTTATTTCCTTGAAAAAAAATATTTTGGAAAAATTGAATGTGACATACATGAATATTAGTTATAGGCCATAATATATTGAATTTTTAAAAGATAAAAGATTATATTCATTATGCACTGGGAAACCGTGGTTTTTGTGACTGCATTTCTTATTATGCATGTGCAAATTGCAGCCGTGATATGGAACGCGATGAAAATCTAATTTTAAATTAAAAATGTAGGAGTGTAAAAAAGAGTTGACCCGTGCTCTTTGTATCATCTTAAATTCACTAATAAATGTTTACATTTTCTAACTAGTGCTCATCTGCATGTGGTAAACAGAAAATTGGGTAACTATTACCAGCCAAGAGAAGGCAAAAAATAAGGCTTTCTTTCCAGGTGAATTAGAATCTGACTCAAGGATCACGCAATCCTCGTCCAAACGCCAGATCAAAATACAAATTTTGAACCAAATTTTGATTAATATCAAGAGCTCATATTTTAAGTTTGTGACATGAATTTCATAGCCTATACGTAGATTTATATTTTCTTTCGTGAAATATTTATCGTGGTTTTCTAATAAGAACATCGAGAAAAAAATACTCTATTTCCCCTTCAAGTGCTTTCGACGAGATATTTCGACCGTCAAAATCCGACATGACAAATCGATATATCTCGTTATTAAGATATCGCAGACGTTTTGATGACAAGATCAAAACATGGGCAGTTTTTTCTCTTGAACTAGATATACCATTCATAAAGTTCTGGTCAGAGTTTTGATAGTGACAAAATACTTCGAGACCACCGCCAGGTGCGTTAATTGCAGTTGCAGAAACTTCATTTTAGCCTACTATTTTTTTTATTAAACTATATGAATAATTACTTTAGTAAAAAGAATTTTTTTCCAACAAAAAAACGAACAAGATTAGCTCTATTTAAAAAAAATATTATTACAATGTAATGTCTTGTTAAGTAATCTGAGTTTCAAAATAGAACGAGACCCTTAGTCTCTTGATATGACATAACGCCTCATATGTTACAAAAAAGCCACTAACGATTTCCGCAAAGAAGCAACACATCATGGGTAAAGTAAGAGCAATACAGCTTACAAGTGGTATAAGTGTTTCTGCTAAGAATTATTGGACTTGATAGCATTTTTTTAGGAATAATTTATAAATTAGTCCTCAAAAATGTTCTAGCTACCCCTCCTCATTATAAGTAGGTAAGAACTGTATTCCAATTTACTTCGAGATATAAAAATATATTTTGTATAAACTAAACTAAAAAAAGAAGCTCTCGTGAATTGCACCATTTTGCTAGAAACATACTGGGGCCTAATAGATGCTTGTTTCACGGTTTATAATACGGCACATAAAATCGCTTGATATGTTTCCCTCCTCATACTAGAAATTTATAGACGAATCAAAATCACACCCCACGTTACATCCATTGCGTAGTCATATAAACTCTCCGAAAATGCGCAGATTTCGAGCGGAAACGGAAAAAATCGCCCCTTATTGTCTCGTTCGGCACCCAGGGTAATAAGGCTGAATAAATCATAAGGGCTCATTCTCCCAAATAATTAGGAGAGGCCCTTTTCTCAAATCTCGATCGATGGATACTTGAGCGAAGCTATTTTGATTTCGCGAATTTTCTTCGGAGGTGGAGGAAGAAATTTCCGAAAGCAGAGCGAACGATTATCTTGCATTGAAACGAATGATTCCACTCCTGCGAGAGACGTTGCAATTTGAATTTCAGACTAGCTTTGAGCTGAACCAACGCGCTCCCTTTACAAAGTCCCCCTGCTGAATAGACTGACACGCTTTTGAAGGTTTCGTCGAATCTGTCTATGATTTGGCAACCCGATCCATTCAAAGCTGCTATCCGTAAAGGTGATCTTATGTACTTGATCGAAATTTGGGTCCAATAGAATCACGATCCTGGTATATTTTGGACATTTAGAAATTAGGATCAACTCTTCTGCGTTCCATCATGTTCGTGCAGGGCTAGAACTAGTATCTAGTTCGTGCAGGGATTTGAGCTAGAACCAAAGGTGCGACGAACACAATAAACGTGCCACGATTACGATTTCCTCGTAGCGACTGAAAGGATGCAAGATGTAGAAAACATCAAAATGTTCAGTAGCGCCCAGGTTGCCAGAAAGACCGACCCTGTCCACGAGCTGTAGGTAGTGGTCACGTACAAGGATTCTAGAATGCCTAGAACAATGACTCTGCCGCAATGAGTAGGTATTTAAAACACATATTTTCCGTAGGGTCTCATATTGCACGAAAGAAGGTCCCTGAGCTGTAGGAAGTTGTTACGCATATGTTCAGTAGGGTCCCAGGTTGCATGAAAGAAAGTCCATATCTTTGAGCTATTGGAAATTTTCGCACACATGTTCAGTAGGGTTCCAGGTTGCATGAAAAAGAAAGTCCCTGTCCCTGAGCAGTTGGAAGTTTTCTCACATATGTCCAGGCTGCCAGGAAACATACATATGTCCACATATGTCCAGGTCCCAAGCTGCATGAAAAAATGTCAATGTCCCTAAGCTGTAGATGGTTGTCGTTCAAATGTCCAGTGGAGCGAAGGTTGTATGAAAAAACGCCCTGTCTCCCGATCTGTAAGTAGTGGTAGCACATATTTTTACAAAGAACCTAACATGCATAGAACCCCCCTATCTCAGGACTGAAGGTAGATGTCGAAAATATGTTCAGTAAGGTCCTGGTTTGCATATAACAAAATCCTTATCTCCTGGCTGTAGGTAATTGTCGCACATATCAGATTCTACAGAATATTCAGTAGGGTCATAGGTTGCATGTAACAAATTCATAACATCTGGGCTTAGAGAAGAGTCTGGAGAGAAAGAACAGTTTGTACAATTAGGCAAGCCTAGCACAACCAGTCAGTTTAGGGTTGGTTCACAGGAGGATATGATAGAATTGAATTATTAATGATTACGGCCTGGAGCTCGATCAAGAATTATAAGTATGTAGCGTGTATATAGAAACTTTATTGAGCGATTAACCCTTCTGGTGGGTTTTCTCAACGATTTAGTAGATATTTCAATTAACGACACACTGGATTAACACAACGGGCTATTGTAAACGGTCCAGGATGAAACCCGAAGAATAAGGCCCGAAGACAACACCACGTAATTTTCAACCACGGCAAGTTGAGGAGGTAACTTACGAGTTAGCACCCCACTCTCCAAACTTCCATAATGTGAGGACATTTGAGGCCACGACAGATTTAAAGTGCACCAGACATCTTTATACACGGTGTTCTTTAGTTGGATACGAACTCGCAACCATGAGGTTCCATATCCGTTACTCTTCCAACCTTTCATTGGAAGTGAATCCTTTGGAAAGATTCTATTCCTCCTTTATTTAGAATATAATCATTTAGTCATTTCCTTACAATAGAATCTTTGATAATTCTTTTTGAATGCAATC
This sequence comes from Metellina segmentata, assembly GCA_947359465.1. Classification (NCBI taxonomy): domain Eukaryota; kingdom Metazoa; phylum Arthropoda; class Arachnida; order Araneae; family Tetragnathidae; genus Metellina; species Metellina segmentata. Next base: position 12,064,643 of record OX375872.1, read on the forward strand.
CTTCTGGATGAGATTCATTTGGTCTCTTCTTTAAATCATAATTCCTAGGAATTATGATATTAGTGATTGAATTCTACTTTTCCTATTCTAGGAATTCAATCCTTTGGAAAGATTCTATACATCAAGATCAAAATTGGTTAGAAGTAATGCAGAGCAAGACTGCAGGTTGCAGGTGAACATTTTTTCATGTGAAACCCTCAGAAGTTTAATCGTACTTAATATTTAATTATTTGGAATATGACAAAAGTACTTCAGCAGATGAAATGTCGAAATTAAGTATCTCAAAATGTCTTTATTATTTCTTTACACATTAAACTACTTATGAGTGAGTTATTGGCAAGGTTTCCTATCCGTTGTACATTTTATTATATTGAACATAAATAGCAATGTAGAGTGAGAATTAAAACTGCAATATCATTAACATTAACTTTACAGCAATTATCACTATTATTTACATTAATTTTACAGCAATTATCAGTATCATTTAATATTATATTTTCCATATTAAAATCACTTTAACGTATAATACGTAAAACAACTGATTCCAGACATTTTTCGAAATATAAATCGTTTTACACTTTAGTAAAACAAATCCAACCAAAGACCGCCGCGTACAAGGGGGCTGGAGCACTTTAAATCTGTCATGGCCTCAAAAGTCCTCACGTTTTCGTGATATGGAAGTTTGGAGAGCGGGATGCCAGCTCAGGTGTTATCTCGTCTTTGACCGTGGTTTAAGGTTATGTACTGTAGTCCTCTTTCCCTTTTGGGTTGATTCAGTCGCCTCTAGGCTGTTGCGTTGTTCCAGTGTGAAGTTCTACCGAACGTAAGTAGAGGTGTAAAAATGCAATACCATTTACATTTATCCTTTTACAGCAATTATCAGTATCATTTAGTAGTATTTTTGCTGTATTTAAATCACTGCAATCTATAATATGTAAAACAATCTATTTCAGACATTTTAGGAAATTTAAAACGCGTGTCATACTTTAGTAAAAATAAGCGCTAGAACAATGATGCATTTAATTTCAGTTACGTATCACAACTTCTAGCCTAAATAATTAACGAATCATCTACATACAGAATGTGTGGCCTCAGCAACACTACCACAAAGATGTGTAGATTTAACTAAAACTACTCTACAAATCCATTACACGCTCTTTGGATTATATTTATACGTTTGTATTATTTTTAAGCCTTTTGTTACCTCTTTCTGCGATTTAGACAATTAAGATAAACTCCGAAATTGCCAGCTCCTCTTATAAGGATCATTAGTTTCAATAACAGCTTGAACATGCTGTACTTCGTATGCGGAAAGCTCACTCGAAGGCTTTTTCACTTACACGTCTCACAAAATGAGGTACGTGTGACATACTATTTTTCTCAAGGAGTTATTAGTAAGATTTTTTTTCCCAAACAAAATTTAAACACTTGTGTAGGAGACTCTGAGGCTTATTGGCGTAAGGGGTAAGTTAGCATTCACCTTGTATTTTTTACCAGTGATTTCAGAGAGTGGTGATATCTATTTAACTACACGTGTATGTTGAATCATCCACTCTTGTTTTAGTGGGATAGAAGTTACCAAAGTGACAAAAAAATGGATTTGTGTTTTTTTGCCAAGTAAGTTTTTTCCTCAGTTGAAACTTTAGATGTTTTATGAAGCCCTAGACTGTGTTCAGGTGTTTTCAATAGTTGTGTTGGATAGAGTGAGCAATAGCAATTGTATTCATGTACTGGAATTGCTTTTTTAAAACTTACGTATAAGAGTGAGGCTGACATCTTGTCTCAGAAGTCCTGGTGGGGCAAGTTGGCATTCAAGTCGTGGGATATGTTGGCATTGGAAAGATGGTGGACATCGACTACGATGAAATTTATATTTCCACAGTAGTGAAAACACTCAAACTTTGGAGATGGCCAGTAGTCGCAGATACAATTTGGTACAACCTCAACAAAATTTTACGAAAATTAAAACTACCAATTCGAGTGCACGATCGCCCTACTTTTTTTGGTGGATATGAAGCGCTCAAGATTTCCTTGTTCTTTTTGTTTTGTTTTCTTAGTTTTCCTTATTTTGTATGAAAATATAATTTTTAAAGTGAATAACTCGCATTATTGCTTAGATCCTATCACAACTTACACCAGGTGTTAAGCCAACTTACCCCTGATGTGAGGTAATCACATTAGGGGTAAGTTGGCATAGTTTGAACACTTTCGTAAACATTATTTAACGAGAAAACTATACTATTTTTAGTAACGTTTTCTTCATTAATTTGTAGCCAAGGAGTTACATTGTCAGCAGTATTTGTTATACTATTAGGTAAAAGTATAACTGAAAAAAAAAGAAAAATTAAAAACTATTCCAACTAGTCCCGGTCTCCCCTACATCAAAAGCATAAAGTCGACTCAACCTGCTGACAAGCACAATTCCACTTTGCAGTCTTCCCAGTATGGTTTGAGAGCAGCGGTAGCCCGGTTGGAAGAGTAACGGACTCGCAACAGGTGAGACTGGAATCTAACCAAAGACCGTCGTGTACAAAATAAGCTGGTGCACGTTAAATCTGTCGTGGCCTCAACTGTCCTCACGTTGGCATGTTGTAGATGTTTGGAGAGTGATGTCCCACCTCAGGTGTGACCTCGTCTTCTGAGTGTGGTTCAAAATGACGTGGTGTTATCCTCGGATATTTAACTTCGGGTTTGATCTCAGACCGTTGCCAATATCCTGTTGTGTTGGCCCAATGTAATATTAATTAAGAACCTACCTATCCTGTATGACTTGAAACCAATTTTAATCTTCTTGACCCATATAACCTTTCCAAAGCATTCTATTATAAGGAATGGATGTGAACGTTCTTACGAAAACAGCAATAGAATCTTTATAGAAAATTATATTCTGCAGAATGGTAGAATTGATCGAGGAATTCTGTTCAAAGGTTGGTTGCTTTGAAGTATTTTGGAGTTTCGTGTCCATTGGGTCATATTTCGCCAATCTGTGCCAAAGGCAAGACAACGTCAAGTAAACAATGTCGTGAAAGGTAAAAAGAGGGATCGAGGAATATTGTAGTAGGATGGAAAGCATGGAAAGGTCGCTTGTGTATCCCGTATTTACCCTATGGGATGGATCAAACATAAGGGGAAATATCCGAACACAGACAACACCACGTAATTTTTAACCACGTTGAGATGACCTGAGCTGGCATACCATTCTCCAAACTTCCACACCACGTCAACGTGTGAACTTCAAGGTCATGAAAGTCCATGCGAGAAGAAAAGAGCACCGAGTACGTCAAGAACAATGAAGTTCGTACACACTTTTAAAAGATGCATCCCTGAAGGCTCAATTCTAAGAAAAAGAAAATATTTTCAAGGGATTCTATTCCAAGGAAATGAGAAAGAGAATATTTCGGCCAATCAGTCTGGAATTAATGCACAGGCTTCACCAAGTAATGAATTTAAACACACAAAGAAAGTTTTACTGACACAGAAGAGAAAAATATAGCCATGAAGGAAATGAACATGAAACCAAATGAAAAATATTTCCAAGTGAAATTTTTAAAGTTATAAACTTATTTTACATAATCAAGAAACATTTATTAAGGGAATATAAGCAAAACTACAAAAATACAAACACAATTATCATACAAAAATGAAATCACTGAACACATAAAGATTAAAATTCCAATCAAAAGAACAAAAAACTAGTTACACATTTTACACAAAGTGTTGATATTTGATAAGTAGGCAATATCAGCAGACGGTTTGATATTAGGGTGTTGAACAAAATATGATTTTTTCCCATTACATCACGATTTTTTAAGCATCCTTGACAGCCCCCCCCCCTTTCCAACTTACTAATCTCTAAATCAATACTATTGATTATTGTATACTCGGGAAAAAGCAAAAACATTTTCAACCCAGAGATAAAACAGTTTCATATCCAATTCGATACTTGTCAAAAGCCCATAGCGGTATGAACGCGATTTGAGGACAATTTATGGCGTCTCGTAACAGTACCGTTGTTCCATGGAGTGTGCCAAAGAGTTTATTGGCACATTTCACGATTTCCTCCAGATTAGGGTCTTTTCTCAGTGTGATTGATTTGTTTGGGGAAAAAAAACTGTCGACGAAAGTCGGTTTTTAGCTCGCTTGTTAGGGGGTTGTGGAACTTTTTTTCTAGGTTTTGATCAAAACGTGAATTTGTGTTACTTTTATGAATATCAGTTTGGGGTAGGGCATTATGGTGCTAGGTTTAAAAACGTATAAAATTCGCCGAACAGAATATAAAACAATAAAATTAAACAGAAGAGAGAATAAAACTTCAACTTCCTTTGACAGCTGAAAGTTGGTTTTTAGCGTGCTCAGGCAATATAAAATTAAACAGAAGATAAAACCAAAACAATCGACAACTGAAACTCGGTTTTTACGGCGCTCGTTAGGGGTTTATTTCTGGAACTTTGTTTTCAAGGTTTTTTGTCAAGACGAATTTGTTTTTAGCTCTTAGAAATACCATATTAGTTTAATTTCTAAAAATCCTAAAAAAAGGACGAAATGTGCCGAAAAGAAGATAAAATAATAAAATTAAAAAGAAGACATAAGAAAATTGCCTTTGACAGTTGAAGGTTGGTTTTTCACGCGATAGTTAAGTCGATAGTTATTTAGTAAGATTGGGGGGCAAGAGACAGATAGTTAAGTTAGTAAGATTGGCAAGTGAGATAGAATTCAAACTTGGTTGTCAATGAGAGAGAGAGAATATGAAAGCAAAATACAAAATTAATAGCGACAAAAAATTTCAAAAATGTTATTCAGCGTCTAAAAAGAAAATGTAGTCATAAATGTATTTATCATAACATAGCTGCTGATATAAAATCATGCCGATCAGCAACTTGAAAAACATTCAATAATCCATGAACGAAGTAGTGAATGGCGATCAAAAATACATTAATAAGTAAAACTATTAATAAGTAAAATATTAAACTATTAATAAGTAAAATATTAAACTATTAATAGGTAAAATATTAATACGTAACTTTTAAAAAAATATTAAAAATATTGAAGTTAAATGTTGTTACAAATTATTACATTACAAATAAGTCAAAGTAAACATTTTTTAGGCAGTAAATTGCATTTTATCGACAGCAAAAAGTAATTGCAAATGAAATATTTTTATTTTTCGAATTTTTGCATCAATTTTATAAGGCTGATAATATTTGGAATAAAAAATGTTTAAAAATACCATTTTAAAAACGATGTGTGCTTCATAATGCACTCTGAATAGTAATCAAATAAAGACAAATATGTTTTTTTTTTTAATTGTATACTTATTTCTACTTTTTACATAAAGTTCTCAGAACGATATATGAATTAAGTGGATCAAGCTTCCCTGTTAAATTAAACATAAGGGTATTACTTGAAATCACTTGTTAAAAGTTCAAACCTAAACCGTTGAAATGAAATGAATCTTACACAATTCAAACCTTTTCACCCTCCAGGCACACCCGTTGGAAGTTGCCGTTTTAGTGCTTTAGGTTGGTATTTTAATTAAAGTCGCAATGGAGTAGAGCAACGGCTTTTATACGGGATCAATCCCCCAAGGAAAAGATCCGAGGACCACCGCACTTAATTTTGGTCGGTCACGGTCGGTAATTACGGTCAGATGACGAGGTCACATATATGCTGGCACCCCACCTCTCCAAACTTCCACACCACGCCAACTTTACGTAAATATGTAAGTATTTGATTTAACGCCGTACTGGAGCAACAAAATGTGCTATTGACGACGGTTCGGGATCAATCCCAAAGGGAAAGATCCGCGGACAACACCACGTCATTTTGAACCATGGTCAGATGACGAGGCAATACCTGAGCTGGCACCCCACTCTTCAACTTCCACACCACTCTAACGTGAGGACATTTGAGGACATGGCAGATTTAACATGTACCAGCCTCCTTTTTACACGATAGTTTTTGGTTGGATTCGAAACTCTCAACCCTTTGGTTGCTTTAGTGCGTTATAAAACGACTTTCGATGATACGTTGTTTAGGGCATTGCAAATATAACATTCTGAAACCTAACCTTCAAGCGCATAGACCGTTTTGAAAGCTAGTCAATGATTTCGAAAATGGACCAATAAATCTCACACAATGATCAGCTCTGAATTGAATTGGTCCAGTTTCACCCTCTGAATTAAATGCAATTGCGTCTGTTTCCATATCGAAGTATTTGTTTAAGCAAGCATTTATTCATAGGGTGATACCTGCTAAGGAAATATATGGCCTAATGAACACGTCTTCGAAGAGATGTACGCTAAGATTGTCCTTAGGGAGACATCACAGAACGACGAGTATTCATGTCCGTAGGGAAGTAGTCACTAAGAATGCCTCTGTCCATTGGGCAAGAAACAGACCATCCAATACTGTTTATTTATCTAATTGGAGGGGTCCGTTAAGAGACTGTTGACAATAAGGCTGCGATGGGTATTTTCAATGGTAACATTTCATTTATATATACAGGTTGATCGGCGAAATCAAAGTTGACTTAGGGAAGTCTAGCTCTAATCAATTTGTTCATCAATCAATGGAATTTCAACATATGTGTACTGAATTATACAAGAAAACAGAGCTACTGCCAGAAGTGCTTTGCAGCAAAATTCAAGAAACAAAACTTAAAATGCAATTGGAAATATGGTATATATTTTTAATTACAGCGACACTAGAGTCACACAGTGGGCTATTGGTTACGGTCCAGGAAAATTCCCCGAAGGGAAAGATACGAGGACAACAGCACATAATCTTGAAACACGGTCAGATGACGCATCTGAACTGCCACCCTATTCTCCAAACTTCCACACCACGCCAACGTGAGGACATTTGAGGATCGATGGAATTAACGCGCACCAGCCCCCTTCGTACACGGCGGTCTTTGGTTGGATTCGAACTCACGCTGACGTTCAACGCTTAATAAAACCTGTTCTTCCTCACAAAAAGTTAAATTCAAAACAAGTAAATAAGGAGTCACGCTGACATTCAGCGATTCATAAAACATGTCCTTCCTCACATGGAGTGCATTTCAAAAGGAAACTAAAACTTGGAAAATATGTAAATAAGGAAGTAGCCGGACTTCTTGCATTCGCGTGTTTCACCTTTGAACGACTCATAAAGGATCAGAAGAAATCTCTCTGTACAGAAATTTTATTTCAGTTACAATCACAACGATATCAAGAAGAGTTATTTTTCAACAGAATTTCGTTCCGATGAGTCAATTTATTCCAACTCTCTCTCTCTCTCTCTCTGACCCCTTTCAACACTTAGTAAAACCTGCTCTTCTTTACCTGGATACATCTCAAAAGGAAACGTAAGTAACTGCCATCTTAATCTAGTTTTATTTTCCAGCATCAAAAACTTTCCCACTCTCCAGACATATCGCACCCCGGCAAAAAAAGTGACACAACTCAAAATTTCAGAATTTGAGAAACATCAACTTAAAGGATAATATAAAACTTATATTCAAATAGTATAAGTTTCTTTTAAATTTTAGGTTAGTATTTATGGTGGTAATCACGTCATACATATTTTTCAATGACATGACTTCAACATTTTTATTTTTTGACTTGTGTCACTTTTCTTGCCGGGGTGCGATATTCCTTAACCCACCAGGTGGTATCAACGAGAAATCTCCATCTACTGAAATATCCAACCGATTTTGCTGATAATTAATAACGTTAATTGAGGTTTATCGTCATCACGATATTACCGATCTTTTAATGCTGACGAAATCTAGATCTAGTCAGTTTTCCTCTTAGGATTGGGAAGTCCGGTTGAAGGAGTAGCGAATTAGTAAGAGGGTTGCAAGTTAGAATCCAACCAAAGTCTGTCGGGTACAAATAGGGTCTGGTACAATTTAAATCTATAGTGACCTCAAATGTCCTCCTGTTGGAGTAGTGTGAAAGTTTGGAGAGTGGGATGCCCCAGCTCTCAGGTGCGACCTCGTCATTTGATCGTGGTTCGAAATTACGTTGTGCTGTCCTCATATCCTTTCCTTGGAGATGGATTCCAAACCGTCGCAAATATACCGTTGTGCTGCTCCAGTGCAAAGTTAATTAAATACCACCTACTTCTTATAATCATGGTAGTACTTCCTTTGAATGACGAGCTATCTCGTCCAAGAAGATCTCGTCGATTTTGCAATTGAGGAGAGAGATGCCTCGTTTAGACAATCACCAGGAGCGTGAAGTTAGAAACAATGGCAACAACTTTACGATGAACGTCGTTTTACAACACAATTTTGTATATTCGAGTTTAAAACACGCGGTGATATACGACTGCTATAAAAGTACTACTCTTCTTTTCCGGGGTGCATTTCTAAACAAAATTAAACCTTAAAATAAAGAAATAATTCAGTAACTGCCTCCTTCTTAATTTGGGTTTTTAGCAACGAATCCCAAGGTTGTCCAAATAATACACTTCGCGCAGACAGTTAGTTAAAGTTGCAAACAATAGCAACACTATATGAAGATGCGTGACTTTTCAACAGGCTTTCGTATCCTCCAGTCAAGTTTAAGACTCACGCTGACATTCGACACTTAATAAAACTGGCTCTCCATCACGTCTTGCACATTTCAAAAGGAAACATAGAAGATAAGTAAAGAAGGAAAGAACTTACTCAGTACCACGCTAAATGGTTTTGTTTTGGAGCGATAAAACCGAGGCCTCCAAGAATAAACTCTGCACTGATGTTCTGTTTAGAGTAACAAGCGATATTAAGATGCGTGGTTTTTCCACGCATCATATCGAGTCAAAATATCGACAACTCACTCTGACATTCTACACATAGGTTTGCTGTAAGGTAGATAAATATCGCTTATTTGATTGTGTGTGGAATTAATTTAAAATTTAGAATAGTGGTTAGTGACATGGTTAGTGCAGATCTTGCAGATGCGCCATGGGTGTTGGTGGTTGATTCCCGTTCCTTGTAATTAATATAAAAAAAGGGGACCATCGTGCAACAACCCCGCAGGCTTCCCAATAAAAATGACAATCTTGGCAAGATATGAATAAAAAGGACGATTGCTACAACCTGTATGAGCGATCCAGACCGTACGGAGATGTTCTACGATATGGTTGAGAGATGGCTTTTGGGTTCGATACCCTAAACTTGAAGAATGACTAAGTTCGCATCGGAAGACATCTATAAGCCGGACCGGAATATTTGGTGAGTTCATTAGAAGTCACCATGGCAATCGATGACAAATTTCACGTCAGTGAAGTCGCCCATTAACACGCTGGAGAGGATTTAACTTTATGATGGAAACACTTTCGGGACAGATGACACCTGGGTACTCATTATTTTGAGAAAGATGAAAATAAAAATCAAGACTTGTTGAAGATGTCTATCACTAGGCCCCGGTCCTGAGTTTCGTCAAAATATGAAGGAGTAAAGGAAATAAAGTTTCGATCCATATATCCAATACTTTATTGTTGTTCCAAAAATGGGTGGCGTGTGTTCACTACGGTCGCCTCCACATCATGCAAGATTTCTATAGGAGATCGAGTTCATTCACTCGTGATCTTTACCATCAGTTCAAAAAATGTAGACGTTCCGAAACAATTGCGAACAGGTAACATTCGGACAAAAATGGGCTCAACACAAACGTCTCATCTCAAAAAAAAGGATCTCAGGTACACATAGCAGTAGAGTCTGCAAAAAAACGCAATTCCTGAGATCTCAAGTGCGCATAGCAATAGAACCAATGAAACGCAATTTCAAATAAACATTACGTTCGAAAATTGAAGTCCAGTGTAAGTGTGCGAATAAATCATGCTCGAAAAATGGAAGGTCAATTGCAGGTGTGTAAATACTTCACGCTCGAAAATAAAAGGTCCAGTGCAAGTGTGCGAATAAATCATGCTCGAAAAATGAAAGGTCCATTGCAGGTGATCCTTCGCGCCACATGATGACTTCAAGTTAACAAAACACGCATCGCGAAATCAGCGGAGGTAGCAGAAGCGATCCGCGATGGGAGTGGAGATCAACAAAAGTAAAAATATCCCCGAAATGATTCGCATCATTCGGTATGACATCTCTCCAACGTACTCTCAAGATGAGCGAGATGGGGTTCAAATAGGAGGGGGGGGGGTGCTCCGAACGGACGCTCCCGTCATCCGAGATGACCGAATGAGTGCCCGCCGGGATGAAATCAGCCCGAGATCTTCAGTGTACATGGCGATTTTCTGTCCGCAACCATTTTTGTTAACTGTCCCAAAAATTCAAAAAGAGTGCCAAGAGAGGGTCTGTGACCCCAGAAACCTTGGTCCATCTTGGTTGAAGGGTCGCCAGGAATTCAGCAAATGGCAACCTCTTTTCTTGCACTTAAGATAGTAAATTGAACAATTAGGGATGATAAATCTTTGGTAAGTTGTAGAGATTCGAGACCGCAGTCAAAATTTTTGTCTGACTCAGATGAATACTCCAATAGTGGTCTCATATCGCTACGACGATAAATGACGAAATTAGCCCTTTTTTTTGTTAATTACTTTGAGCGAACAGGTATTTTCTTGTTGATGAGGATATCCCCCATTTTTAGCGGAAGCGGTGACATTCCCGTCTTTCCGAATGTGGTATCAGTAATAGAAGTCTCCCTCGCGGGGTACATGATGTTTTTTCGAAGTGGGTGTCTGCCGTTTATTAAGGGGTGAATTTTATAAGTTGTGTTATTTTTCGATGCCTTTCAACCTATTGACGCGCGTTAGATATTATGGAAATATAACACTTGAATTAGCGTTACAGTTGCCAACTTTTTTTCAGACAATTCCGGGACATATTGCCCAAAACTGAAATGTATAGATATGTAATTTCACAATATACTCCACTGAGAAACCGTCGTCAACAGCCCGTTGTGTTGCTCTAGTACGACGTTAACTAAAATTACCATTACCATTACCACTGAGAAACCACTTAACATACCTAGTTTTCCAAGAAAAAATTTTTCATGTACAAAAAATATGTAAAAAATAATAATACTACAGTTATTTTTATATTTTTAAAAATTTAATTACTATACGAGCCTGATGGTCCTCTCGTATATATAGTAATAATAATAAATCTAAAATGATATTGTTATGAGCTTTTCCAATTGTATTTCGTTTCACTCTTTACTGCGTTCGCCAATTCTTTTCCAAGTGGGTTCTTTTTAAGAAAATTCGCGCACGATTCACTGTTTAGTCTTCAAAATACATATAAAAAGCAAAAAGACAATTTTAAAAGTAGCAAAAAACTGTTGAAGATATTTTCGAAAATGAAATTGTTAATGGGCGTCATCAGGGAGGTGCCTGACCAGACAACACAAAATGACGTTTTCTACATATGAGCAGCAATACACTAAAAAATTGCTTATACACTCCCAAAACACCATTAAAAAGCTAACGCACAAAACAATATAATTTTTAAACCATTTAAAAAAGAATAAAAAGAAAACGAAATCCAACCCACAACAGTAGCCAGGTGATCGGCGACACCAGGCTCTAAGATCTCCACCAAAAAATGCCCCTTCGTCCAACAAAACCCTACCATTAATGACAGTTAAACTCTCGTTGTATTAAAACTATTAAAAAATAAAAATGGTAGTTTTCGTATACAAAAACAGAGATACTGTTCGTGTTTAGTTATTCAGAACCGAGATTGTTCCGATTTCTATTTTAAGAAAGTCGAATATGAAAACTTGTGTTCATCTCCTGCCCTAATTTTAAAAATAAAATTCAAATACAATATAATAGATTTGAAAGGCAACTAATATTCTTTCTTCACGATGACCCCGCTCTGAACAGACTGACTTATATAGTATTGGCTTTCGATAGTAGTGGGGGAACGGACGTCCAATGGATGGACAACCGGGATTCTGGACAGACACTTAAATTCCGGGACAATCCGCGACGCTTGGCAACCCTATCTACACGTAATGAAACTCACTCCTAAGATTAATTCCAAAGGTTGGTATTTTAATTAACGTCACAATGGAGCAACAAAATGGACTATTTAATTTCAAAGGATAACGAAAACTTTGGAAATAAGATATGAAAATAAGGAAATAACAACTTCGCAAAGACTTTCTGTTTGAAGTAACAAATATCAAGAGACGGGTGGTTTGAACACAATTTCATGTCAAATTTCGACAGCTCACTTCAACATACAAGTAATGAAACTCTCCCTCATTACTTGTATGTTTAAGTACGCTAACGATTAATTCCAAATAATAAAGAAAATTTTCGGAAATAAGTTAACTAAATGAGGAAATAACAATTCTCTCAGATTTTCTGTTTAGAGTAGCAAACAATAACAAGATTCGTGATTTTTTAATAAAATTTCATGTCAAGCCAAATTTCGACAACTCACTGCGACATTCGACGCGTAATGTAACTCTCCCACCCAAGCATAGGATTAATTTCAAATGATAACCAAAACTTTCGGAAATACATTTGCGCAAATAAGAAAATAACTGCATACTTTCCCGCAATCTGGAGTATACTATATTTGTTTCGTAATTTTTCAGATGAGATCAGCATCGGTGAGGTTCATAAAAACTTCATCGCTAACTGCTGAAAAGAACGAAGGACACAAGAAGTCCGCCGATCGATTAGAGCCATCTGGAAAAGGTCTGTCCATGCTGTCTTCGCACACACAAGGTATAAGCTACTTCACGTCTGAATGCCCAAGGGGAATTAATAACCGATTGGACTAGTCGTCATTATTTTCTTCTGCTACTGTGGCCCCCAATGGCGTAATGGAGAATCTGGGTGAGTTCTCTGTGTTTTTCAAGCTGAAAAGGCAAACAGTTTGCGCGTATATTTCGTCTAAAATTGCTTAGGCGATGTAAGACGAACTGAATTAATAAGCGAAAGCGAATAAGTTGGAGATTCTTTGTTGTATAATTCTTGCAGAAAAGTGGGATGCAATTCGGGTTACGCGGTTTGACTTTTCGCTTTTAATACTTTGGGAGGATTTTCTTTTAGAGGTTCTGCGGAGAAATCCATTTCGTACGGAAAAAAAAGGATGACCCATTACTTCGTCGCAGGGTGATAGAACGTGATTAATTTCAGGTACCTGTGCGTTGCTGGGATTGAAGAAGCCTTGTTGGATTTCGTGACAAAATTAACTGTAAATATAGTTGAAAAGATAGGTTTTTTTTAAAAATATTTATGACATTTCTTGTTACAGTTACCCATAAAGGCTTGTTTGATTTCGTTACAAAATTAACTGTAATTATAGTTGAAAAGATAGTTTAAAAAAATATTTATGCAAATTTATTTGTTTCAATTACCCATGTAACACACAAGCTTTCCTGGGACAAATGAACCACGTAATGACTATGGCAACTTTTTTGTTGCAGTAAAAATGGGAAACGTTGCATTTATCATTCCCTAAAGTTGCATTTATGAAAATAAAGTTGCATTTATTTTTGATACACTAAAATCTAAAATAAATTATTAGTAAAAAAATGAAAAATTCAAAATTTATCTGTACATTATTAAATACAGAAGACCGTTGATGTCGTTGAATGGCCTATCCTTGATCAGTAATTTCTTTAACATTGAAATACCTCTCAACAGAGACTAATGTTGCCTGACATTGTTGCATTGGACTTTTTCTGCAGTTGTGAAACAAGTGTACCACTCAAATAACTTGGAGCAATCGCGAATAAAGCACCTTGAGTGTGATTCCAACCGCAGTCATATAATGTGCTGTATTGGATAGCAGAAGCGCAAAATCCTTTCGCTCAGCATTCAGAGATTTTAAAACGTTATCTACAAGGAAACAATATATAGATGATTGAAACTCATCTCGCAAACTCTGCAGTCGATTACGCAAGTTTGCTCTGGATTATCACGAGTGCCAACCAACGTGTTAAAGTACTTCTTGCTATTTATTTCACTGTCGTCTGTTAGAACTAATACCTTCTTTCCATGAACTTCTTGTTTGATCCGCAATACTTCGGCGATCGCAAGATCAGACACACGTGATTGAAGGGTTGATTCAGAGGGTAAAAAATGAAATGTAATTTCATATAAATTAATTTTAAGCTAAATTGCAAAAAGTTGCAATTCTGCAAAAAGTGGCATTTATGTAGAAAGTTGCATTTATGTTGCGGTTATAACTTACTTACAATACACCCCATGTAGGAGTAATTTTGTTTTTATTACTTTACATAAAGCGTAGAACGTGTGAAAAAAAGTTGCATTTGTTGCAAAAAGTTGCCCTAGTAATAACACATGGATGTATTCTGTATGAACTTTGTCTTCGCAAATCTGTGGTATAGCCGGTGTTCCTGATGATATACCGCGGAAACCTTTTCGTGCTTCTAGTGCACATAACATATATTTCATAAAGCATGAAGGTATTTTAATTAACGTCACACTGAAGCGACAGAACGGGCTATTGGCAATGGTCCGTAATAAAACCTGAAGTGAAGATACGAGAACAACATTATGTAATTTTGAAGTACGGTCAGAAGACGAGGTCACACCTGAGCTGACACCTAACTCTCCTAACTTCCACACCACGTCAACGTGAGAACATTGGAGGCTACGACAGAATTATCGTGTACCAGCCCCTTTATACACGATGGTCTTTGGTTGGATTCGAACTCGCCACCCACCGGTTGCTAATCCGTTACTCTATCTACTGGGATACCGCGGCCCATATTTCATGCAGAAAATCCAAACCTATTTGTGTACTTTCCTTTCGCGTCTAAAATTAGTTTTGGTAGTGGAACACGAAATGAATTAATCGCCAAAGGCGAATGCATTTGAGATTCTTTGTTATCAAATCCTCGAGAATAACGACATGCGATTTGGTATTGGAAGTGGATTGACTTACCATTTTTAATCCTTTGGCCGGCATTTCTGTTACTTTTTACAGAGGTTCTTGAGAAAAATGTTTTCGTTCTGGAAACACGTCACATTTTTCTGTGCAGATGATCTGTGTGTTACTGTCCAAGGGAGCTTTCTTGGATTTCTGAAGCAAATTAACAACAGATAGAGTGCTTGAAAAAATGTGAAAGTAATAAAGTTTTTGTATTTCGAGCTAATAATTTTTCTTTGAAGAAATGAAGAAATTGCTATTTGGACCGAAACCTCAAACGGAATCTTGTGGAACAGATGTTTTAATTCCTTTTTTCAAACTTTTTTTTCAAATTTTCTTATTTTTCTACATTTATCTATTTCAAAATATATTCAGTTTTACTTCCTCCCCATTATGTGCACTTTTCTTTTTAGCTTTTATTTTACAGGGTGCTTCAAAACGTCCTGTACCTACTTGGAGAATCCAAAATTAAAACCTGGTCACTTTGCCACCACAATTATCCGCTTTATCACGTATAGCTCCTCTAGCCCTCGAAGCGTCATGATATTTCCAAGTAGAAAACTCCTAAACACACTTAATGACTAAATAACCTAATCTCTTGAGAGAAAAGTCTATGAATTTTTTCAACCTTTAGAAAGATTCGATTAGTCCTTTCCTTAAATTTTACTCATTGGAAGGAATCTGTTGCTCCTTTAATTGGAAGTGAATCCTTTGAAAACATTCCATTGCTCCTTTCCTTAGAACAGAATCCTATGGAAAGATTCCCCCATTGCTTATTTCCTTAGAATAGAATCATTTGTAAAGATTCCATCGCTTATTTCCTTAGAATAGAATCATTTGGGAAGATTTTATTGCTAATTTCCTTAGAGTAGAATTTGCTGAAAAGATTCGATGCTCGTTTCTTTAAAATAGAATCCTCTGAACAGATTCCATTGCTCATTTCCTTAAAATAGAATCCTTTGGGAAAATTATATGGTCCAAATTGGCTAAACGTTATGCGGGAAATATATTTCAGAAAACACAGAGTTTTATCTATCCAAAAATGCAAGAGCTAGAATGAACGCAGTGTAAATTCTGCACACACTTTAATTCTTTCCTCCTTCGACGTTAAATCACATACCACACGAATTGAATGATGTTTTCCTTATCTATCGTACTGCAAGTATATCTCTCAATTTTCGTATGTGCCTCGAATACATACTGCTCCATGATAACTCTCCCCTCCTTTAAATTTTATATATACGCCAACGCTGTTGTTTACACATCTCCAAATGAGCGAAACAATCACCAGAAGACCTATTTCAGAATACCCTAGGGTTACATATTCCATTACAACTAATACACAGTTTTATTGCTGCGGCAAAATTGCCAATAACTGCCTTAAGTATACAAGGCGTTATTTTGGGAAGGATAACGTCGACTTCCGAATATTATGAGTTTAATAGGAAGGCTTGCCGGTTCTCGCTTTTTTTTAAACAGATCAGTTTCTCTGGAAGAATTTAGTAACAGAGTAATTGTTGACTAATTGAGGTTTTTTACGGTTGGTTGTTTTTTAATGCAAAGGTCAATTTGCACCATTTATATTTTATACAATTTTAGTCAAACGATCCACTTTTAAAGATAAGCTATTGAGGGATTTATTTAACTACGTTGAAAAGTCCATTTTTGACTGAGATGGCACTCCCCTCTCTCCAAGAGTGGATGATTCAACATACACGTGTAGTTAAATAGATATCACCACTCTCTGAAATAACTGGTAAAAAATACAAGGTAAATGCTAACTTACCCCTTATGCCAATAAGCCCCAGAGTCTCCTACACAAGTGTTTGAATCTTGTTTGAGAAAAACATCTTACTAATGACTCCTTGAGAAAAATAGTATGTCACACGTACCTCATTTTGTGAGGCGTGTAAGTGAAAAAGCCTTCGAGTGAGCTTTCCGCATACGAAGTACAGCATGTTCAAGAATACAAACGTATAAATATAATCCAAAGAGCGTGTAACGGATTTGTAGAGAAGTTTTAGTTAAATCTACACATCTTTGTGGTAGCGTTACTGAGGCCACACATTCTGTATGTAGAGGATTCGTTAATTATTTAGGCTAGAAGTTGTGATACATAACTAAATTAAATGCATCATTGTTCTAGCGCTTATTTTTACTAAGGTATGACACGCGTTTTAAATTTACGAAAATGTCTGAAATAGATTGTTTTACATATTATAGATTGCACCGATTTAAATACAGCAAAAATACTACTATATGATACTGATAATTGCTGTAAAAGGATAAATGTAAATGGTATTGCAATTTTACACACCTACTTACGTTCGGTAGGAAGGTATTTTAATTAATTTCCGACTGGAACAACACAACGGCCTAGATGCGACTGAATCAACCCGAAAGGGAAAGAGGACTACAGTACGTAACCTTAAACCACGACCAGATGACGAGATAACACCTGAGCTGGCAACCCGCTCTCAAAATTTCCTCACCACGCCAACGTGAGGACATTTGAGGCGACAATAGATTTAATATGCGCCAGCCCCCTTTGAACAAATGAAACACGTAATGACACATGGTTGTATTCTGCATGAACTTTGCCTTCGCAAATCTGTGCTCGGTGTTCCTGATGATATAACGCGGTCACCTTTCGTGCTTCTAGTGCATATAACACATATTTTATGCAATATGAAGGTATTTTAATTAACATCACACTTGAGCGACAGAACGTGCTATTGGCAATGTTCCGTGATCAAACCTGAAGGGAAACATACGAGAACAACACCATGAAATTTTGAACCACAGTCAGATGACGAGGTCACACCTGAGCTGACACCTCACTCTCTTAACTTCCACACCACGTCAACGTGAGAACATTGGAGTCTGCGACAGAATTATCGTGTACCAGCCCCTTTATATACGATTGTCTTTATATACGACATACAACCCTCTGGTCTTAAAACCGCCCAGCGTTTTCAGGAGAGATTTGAGTGTTGGTGGCGTAAGGAAAGATTTCAAACTTTTCTTCTAGATTATTCTCAATATCGCATAAATGGAAAAGAATATCGCATATCTTTCAAAGTCCAGGCCCTAGCTTATATATTTGGGAAATTTTGCAAAATACTCTCTAAAACAAAAAAAAATCGAAGCACCAAGAAGGAATCATCCGATTCCTTTGAAATTTCGTATGGAAAAATGTTTTGACCAAATATGCAAATGATTAAAATTTGGTGTCCAATGAATGAATAGTGCGATCTCCAGCGCATCGGAACTGCGCATAAAACAGATGTGTATAAGGAGTTGTTCTTGAACTGTTGTTAAATATTTCTGCTGCATTGCGATTTAGGATACCTTTCAACGACCGAAAAAATGGTTCGCCCCAGGATTCGAGCTCATTACGAGTAACTTTCAGAGTTTGAAAGAGGTCGTATCATTGGATTGAAAAAGGCAGGTTGGACAAATCGGAGAATCGCTCGTCATGTGATTAGAAGCGATGCTGCGATTAGAAGATGCTGGCAAAAGTGGGTGGACAATGGCAGATTTCAGCGTCAAGATCATAGAGTTCGACGTAGGTCAACAACAGATCGCGAGGACAGAGTGATTGTCAGATCAGCTGTCACAGCGCCTGATTCATCGCTATTAACCATCAGTCGTGCGACCCACACATGAGTGTCCACCATGACCATTCACAGACGGCTGAGAGAGCGAAATCTACACTCGTACCGACCGTTACGCCAGCTGCCACTCACGCCTGCACACTGTCGAGCCAGATTACAGTGGTGCTTGGCTCGATCAGGCTGGAATGATGCTGACTGGGGACGTATAGTCTTTAGCGACGAATCCCGCTTCCAACTGTGTCCGGACGATCATCGAAGGCGTGCAGCGTGCCGATCCTGCTTTCACTGTTGCACGCCACACGGGCCCTCAACAAGGAGTTATGGTCTGGGGTGCCATTTCCCTTGATAGCCGGACCCCTTTGGTCGTCATTAGAGGTACACTTACTGCACAGCGGTACGTTGACGACATTATGAGACCTGTTGTGCTACCGTTCCTTTCGCAGTACCCTGGGCTTATTTTTCAGCAAGACAATGCCAGACCACATACGGCACGTGTTGCTATGAACTGTCTTCAAGCTTGTCAAACACTTCCTTGGCCAGCCAGATCACCAGATCTCTCTCCCATCCAGCATGTCTGGGATATGATGGGAAGGCGACTGCATCCGGTTGGGAATGTTGATGACGTAGTCCGACAATTGGAGAAAATTTGGCAAGAAATACCGCAGGAGACCATCCGGGCGATGAATCGGTCATTTCCACGCCGATTGGTAGCTTGCATCCAGGCTAGAGGCGGGTCAACACCTTATTGAGCTCGTTACTGTAACTCTGAAATAAATCATTCAATTGTTCTGAAATTTTAATCATTTTATATTCTGTACATAATTGTCCTATCCACCAATTTTTGTCTCCATCATACAACTCCTTCTTGGTGCATCGATTTTTTTTGTTATAGAGTGTATATGGCAAAAACACTCATGATTTGCAGTACAAATGTTTTTCATTAACGTCATTTCTTTGACCTAAATTTTCAAATTTTTGCCGATTCCTTAATGCACTATAACCATTTCGGGGATTTTTTGTTTTATGTGATTTTATAAGTGGTATTACTTTAAAAAGAAATCAATGGCAGCCATAATTCTTTGAACATAATTTTAAAAAAACAAGGGCATAGTCGTATACCCCAAATATAGCGTTTGAAATAAAAATGAATTTATGTCGAAAAAATTTAAATAAAGGTTATAAACCTAATGTCAGAGATTTAAAAAAAATTTGGTTTTGTAACATTGATCTATCAGCGTGTCTGCTAAGTTAGGAAGGGAAACATCGAATTGGATTAGTCTATGACTGCTGAAATTTTAGCATTCTGTCAGAATATATCTTTCTGATACTACTTCATTGCGAATAGAACATACTGTAGCAGGCTTTTCTCGTGAAAAATGTTCATGACTAAATTTTTTATGCCTAATACGAAGCCTTGTCTATATCCTGCCCTCCCCCCGCCATGATCTCTTTTTAAATTTACTTTTTAAATCCCTTTCGCGACGGTTGGATCAAGTTTATTTTGCGTTTCGAGGTTCTAAGTTATTGAGGTTGTAGAACATGGTTATTATTCCTAAAACTCTTCAATGACCATTCACATAGGAATTCAGGGCCGCGAATTTGCCCGGTTGGAAGAAAACGGAGGGTTGATAGTTCGAATTCAGCTAATGACCGTCGTGCTGATTAAAGGGATTCGTAGTCGTACTGATTAAAAAGACAAAATATTCCGAAATTTCGATTATTTTTTTTTAATTTAAATAAATGTTTAAACAATTATGTTTAAAATTATCTATTATACATGAAGTTACGTTGAATAGAAGTATTTTAAATAATTTTTTGGAAATATATATATACTTGGCAGTTGCTTTTGTGGAGTTATTGGTTTGCTTCGCAAACCAAATGGGTATTCGTAGCCTATTGGATAACAGCCATCACGGATTCCCAATTGGTTTGCATCGCAAACCAAATTATTAATATTATGAATATGGTTTTCGAAGCAAACCAACACCAAGGGCAACGCCGTTATGGTCTCGTCATTGTCTAATTCGGCAAAATTCGAATTGCGAAGATTTCCAATTGGCGTGACGTCACGATGTGTTGCGAAAATATATAAATATTTAATTGAAAAATTATTTATTTTAAAAGAAAATCAAGGTACCAATAGGGGGTAAAATTTTCCGCAGATTTCAAATCCGTTCAAATTTTTAATCTATCTTTAACGATCCCGATTTTATAAAAAAAGAACTAAACAATGTCTGTCAAAATGTTCGCTGTGGAATCTTTTGAGCGGAGACTACGCATTCGCATTTAATTACGAAGAGCGAAAGGTAAAAAAACTTGGCATGGTACCAAAGGCTAACATCAATAGTGACGATTGTGACGTAACATCAGAGGGAAAAATAGCATAATTTTGTCCTTTCTTCCAATTGCCAGAGCGGGACAAAGGACACAAAGTGAACGAAGGTCCAAGGGTGAAAAAACTATTATATTCATTAAAAATTTCTAGATTGAATTTTTAAATTCACCTTGACCCTAAAGTTGCAAAAAATTTAAACTATCTGTGTGCCAAATCCCGTTACTGTAAGTGCCATAGATTCGGCAGGACTTTTCGTGTAAGAAACAGACAAACAGACAAACACTTCTTTTTATAATATTACACTCTATAACAAAAAAAATCGACGCACCAAGAAGGAGTTATCCGATGGAGACAAAAATTGGTGGATAGGAAAATTATGCACGGAATAGAACATGATTTAAATTTCAGAACAATTGAATGATTTATTTCAGAGTTACAGTAACGAGCTCAATAAGGTGTTGACCCGCCTCTATCCTGGATGCAAGCTGCCACACGGCGTGGAATAGACCGATAAAGCTCCCGGATGGTCTCCTGCGGTATTTCTTGCCAAATTTGCTCCAATTGTCGGACTACGTCATCAACATTCCCAACCGGATGCAGTCGCCTTCCTCTCATATCCCAGACATGCTCGATGGGAGAGAGATCTGGTGATCTGGCTGGCCAAGGAAGTGTTTGACAAGCTTAAAGACAGTTCATAGCAACACGTACCGTATGTGGTCTGGCATTGTCTTGCTGAAAAATAAGCCCAGGGTACTGCGAAAGGAACGGTAGCAAAACAGGTCTCAGAATGTCGTCAACGTACCGCTGTGCAATAAGTGTACCTCCAATGACGACCAAAGGGGTCCGGATATCAAGGGAAATGGCACCCCAGGCGATAACTCCTTGTTGAGGTCCCGTGTGGCGTACAATAGTGAAAGCAGGATCGGCACGCTGCCCTGGGCGTCTCCAGACACGGTTGGAAGCGGGATTCGTCGCTAAAGACTATACGTCCCCAGTCAGCATCATTCCAGCCTGATCGAGCCAAGCACTACTGTAATCTGGTTCGACAGTGTGCAGGCGTGAGTGGCAGGTGGCGTAACGGTCGATACGAGCGTAGATTTCGCTCTCTCAGCCGTCTGTGAATGGTCATGGTGGACACTCATGTGTGGGTCGCACGACTGATGGTTGATAGCGATGAATCAGGCGCTGTGACATCTGATCTGACAATCACTCTATCCTCGCTATCTGTTGTGGTCCTACGTCGACCGCTACCATCATGACGCTGAAATCTGCCACGGTCCACCCACTCTTGCCAGCATCTTCTAATCGCCGCATCGCTTCGACTCACATGACGAGCGATTCTCCGATTTGCCCAACCAGCCTCTTTCAATCCAATGATACGACCTCTTTCAAACTCTGAAAGTTGCTCGTAATGAGCTCGAATCCTGCGGCGAGGCATTTTTCAGTCGTTGAAAGGTATCTTAAATCGCAATGCAGCAGAAATGTTTAACAAAAGTTCAAGAACAACTCCTTATATACATCTGCTCGATGCGCAGTTCCGATTCGCTGGAGATCGCACTATTCATTCATTGGACACCAAATTTTAATCATTTGGATATTTGGTCAAAACATTTTTGCATACGAAATTTCAAAGCAATCGGATGATTCCTGCTTGGTGCGTCGATTTTTTTGTCATAGAGTGTAGATATACATATTTACGCGTACATGAATTACGATCAATTTTATTCTTTAAACGTCAATGTATAAAAATGTGTATTTTGTCCATAAAAGGAACATCTTTCAAAGTCTCTTCAATGATATATAAAAAAATAGTTACAAGTGTAACTTGCCCTACAACATATTTTAAGCCATACATTTTTTTCTATTTTCTCAGAAAAGTTCATTTTTATTGTTGAAAAGGATGAACATTGATGAACTGCACCGTTCCCCTTCAATCTGTCTAGTCCTTAAATGTCCTCAATTGTCCTCGGATATTTCCATAGGATTGAGCATTCCATTCCCGGAGCATCTCTATTGCGATGTTAATGAATCGCAATATAATAATTGCTCATCCCAGTTTGACGCATGCTCTATTGAAACGAATAGGTGTGTATTTCTGAATACGTAGATTAGCCCTTTCTACACGGATCATTTCAATTAACTACCACAATTCCACCAATACGGCGACGGCATGGGTAGGTAGTTAGTTAACGTCTCACTGGAGCAACACAGCGGGCTATTGGTGACGTTTCGGGACCAATCCGAAAGATTTGAGGACAACAACACTTAATTTTGAACCACGATCAGATGATGAGGTCATGCTTGAGCTGGCACCCTAATCTCTAAACTTCCCCGCCAATGTGTGGACATTTGAGGCCATGACACATTTAACGTGTACCAGCCCTCTCTGAACACGACGGTTTTTGGTTGGACTCCATCCGAGCTACCGTGGCACAACAATAGGATGAGATCCGAGTGCAAGTCGTGTACCCAGGCTTTCTGATCCGCTTTACACGTGTAGTTAAATGCACGTTTATTTAAATAGACAGATCCATGTGGATTCAAACACAAAACTCGTATTCAAGTATAAAAATATACGCGTACTCAAATACAAAAAATATATGTGTATTTAAAATCTAAAAATTGTTTGCATATATATATATATATAATATATTATATATATATAATATTATATATATATATATATATATATTGAAATACAAAAATATACATGTGTGTTGTACAAAAGTATACGTGTATTGAAATACAAAAATATATGTGTATTCAAGTACAAAACTATACCTGTATTCAAATATAAAGATTCACGTGTATTCGAATACACAGGATG
This sequence comes from Metellina segmentata, assembly GCA_947359465.1. NCBI lineage: Eukaryota > Metazoa > Arthropoda > Arachnida > Araneae > Tetragnathidae > Metellina > Metellina segmentata. The sequence continues at coordinate 12,088,267 of OX375872.1, forward strand.
AATATTCAAAAAGTAAACAAAATGGAATACTTAAATTATTTTTTATTTACTTACAAAAAGCAGTCCAAACTAAGATTGCTAAATTGTAAACAAGAAATAACTGTTTGTTTATTACGTTCCATCTGTAGGAAACGTAATAAAGTTGAGCAGCCGTAACCATTGATGTCTTCAAAATGTTAATGAAACCAAAATGCTTAAAAGATTTTCCATTCACTTTTTATAAAAGGCATAGCTAACTCATATCGCTAAATTGTAAACAATAAACATTCAACTGTTTGAAACGTTAGAAAAATCAGCAGCAGTTACCATTTCTATATTTTCAAAATGTAAACAAAACCAAATTTTTTATATATTTTCCATTTACTTATAAAAAGCATTTCTAACACCCAACGTGAAATTGTGAACAGGAAATAACTGTTTCTTTCCAACGTTTCAACTGCTTAAAAGGTTAGAAAGTTGAGCAGCAGTTGGCGTTTATACTGTATCTTGAGTGTAGAAAAAACCAAAATGCTTAAAATATTTTCCAAGTACATTTTATATAAGACAGGTCTGACTTTTAGTTGCAAAATTCGAGTTGTTAATGTTAAATCTTAAACGTTCAAGGAAATTACATATGTAATAAATGGTTTCGGGTATGATACCCAGAGCACTTACTACCCTTCGTATTTTTGACCCTCCAGACGAGTTAAAGTAACTAATTATTTTTCTACAAAAGTACGCCTGTGTGGATCTTTGTTTCTCTTATCCCGTCTAAGCAAAAATCGTGGAAAAGGCATAAAAATAAAGCTTAAATCCCTTTTCAAGCCAAATTTCTTTTCTTCTGACTTTAATTTCCATACATAGCGTCGTCCACACTGCAGTAAAACATTTTTTACGAATACACCTGCTGCAGTGTGTCTCGCCTGAAAGAGAGCGCAAAAACCTCCAAAGCACGCTGGCGAAAGAGCCGGAAAAAAACCTCAGAAACAAAGAAAAAACCCCATCTCTCTAAATTCGAGAAATATGAACTTTTGACAATTTCCACTCTTTTTTTACTCCATACACTAGCGTCGTTTCCATTGCATGTTTAAGCCTTGTTGTTTTGAATACAAATATGCAAATTACGTTTTATTTTATTCCATTGTTTAGCTTCAGATCCATTTACGCGAGGAGTATTTTCTGGCGAGTAAATATCTTGCTGAAAGAAGTCAAAAGACTTTAAATCCCCAAGACGAAGGGTTTTTATTTTGGGTCTTTCCTGAAAAATGATTTCCGCTGTAGATAGGTTTTGGAGATTCTGCAAAAGCATCGAAGGATTTGTGAAACAAAGGGATTTGTACAACGAATAAGACGTGCTTTATTAGTGTGGTGGATGACCGAATATTTTCTTTAAAAACACGCACTTACTTTTATTGTTCATACATTTAAGTGTTCGCGAGTAACAAATTGAATCTATGATTCTTCGATAGGTTTGTACTTTCTCTAAGCAATATAGCAATCAAATGTTAGTCAATTTTTGGCAACTTGGAATATTTGCAAAGCATCGTGAAACAGTGGGATTTGTATAATGAATAAATCGTAATTTCTGTTAATGTTATGGATAGGCGAATATTTTTTTGAACGAACACGCTAGTACATACTATTTACGTGTTTGCGAGTTACAAATGCAATCAATGATTCTTAGATAATTGATTCTATAAGCAAATGTATCAATCAAATAGCGAATTTTCGTCGACTTGGAAGATAATGCAAATCATTGAATGATTTTTGAAACAAACTGATTTCAATAATTAATAAGACGTGCTTTATTAGTGTGGTGGACGACCGAATATATTTTTTAAGAAACACTCTAGTACATATTATTGAAGTGTTATCAAGTTTCAAATGCAAGCAATGGTCAACTTGTAAAATTTTAAAAGCATTGAAAGATTTGTGAAACGAAGGGATTTGTGCAGTGCATAAGACGTGCTCTACTAGTGTGGTGGACGACCGAATATTTTCTTTAAAGCAACACGCGAGTTAATACAATTTAAGTGTTGGCAAGTTACAATTTTTTAATCGATAAATCTATGATGCTTAATTTATACTTTCCTAAACAATGTACCAACCAAATTTTAGCACATATTTTCATCAACTTAGAAGGTTATGCAAAGTATTGAAGGATCTGAATAACAGAAGGATTTTTGTAACCAATAAGACGTACTTGATTAGATTGGTGAATGACTTAATATTTTCTTTAAAAAATCACACGTATTTAAGTGTTTGCGAGTTACTAAATAATTCAACGATTCTTCGATGCTGTTTCTATTTTCTCTGAGCAATGTAGCAATCAAATGTTAACCAATACTAATCAACACCTGATATTGCTAACCAATATTTGCAAAGCATTATGGAACAATAGGATTTGTACAATGAATCAATTGTAATTTATGTTCATGTGGTACAGAAACGAATATTTTTAATGAACACGCGAGTAAGTACTATTTATGTGTTTGTGAGTTACATATACAAACGATGATTCTTAGATGCTTGGTTTTCTCTAAACAAGGTACCACTCAAATTTAAGTGAATTTTTCCAACTTGGGATATTTTTCAAAGCATTGAAGTTTACGTGAAACAAAGGTATTTGTACAATGAATATGACGAACTTTATTAGTGTGGTGGATAAACCTAATATTTTCTTTAAGGAAACATGCGAAAACATACTATTTAATTGTTGCCGTTATGTAATCGATGATTCTACGATGTTGGTTTGTACTTTCTCAGAGCAATGTAGAAATCAAGCATTAGCTAATGTTTCTCGCGAGGAAAATTATGAGGTGTTGTTTTCGGATCTTTCCCTTCGGTATTGATATCGGACCATCGTTGATAGCACGTCGTGTTGCTACCTAACGACGTTGAATTTCCAAGAGATTTCGACAAGATAAGACATCCTTAAGATTTGACCAATTTCGCTAATGACGAGAATCTCGGCCATAAAATGTTTGCTAATGAAGAAGTAACTCGCCAAAACAACCACCAGGAGGGTTAATTCTACTACCTACTGACTATTACTTTATGTTCTACATCGGATGCAATTCTACATCTAGGCCAAATATAGCCCTTCTTCACGAAACCCAACTATTCTTCAGGCAATTAAGTCCCTACTTTAAACACAGATGCATTTTAACGCTTTATATCAAGTGGTCCACATCAACCCGATTCCCCACTTTAGCCAACAAAAGTATTTTTTTATAAGGGCGCGTCTCTAACCTGGAATTGGGAGTCGGGGATGGACTACAGACGATAAATGTTGGAATACAAACAAAAACCTCCCGACCCCTTGATGGACTTTCCAGCTGCTTCTCTCCCAACACCATGCCTGTGTGATGAATTGAGTTTGAAAAGCTCACATTTTTTCCAAAGGCCGCTGGTTTTGGAAATTTACATTAAAAACCAACGGTTTTGTTAAAATGTACAGGCTGCAATTTTTATGGAAAACCAACGTGGTTTCGACGAAATATCTCTTCCATCAAGATCTTACCAATTTTGTCAGTGACAAAATATCTCGTCTTGGAGATATCGGCAATTTTTTATGATGACGAGATCAAGATCTGGTCAGTTTTCTTCTAATCGGGTCGGGTCGGGCGAGGTAATTGTAAACAAGCTATACAAACACCCACGTGGGATTCCGAGAAACTAAAAAGTTGTGAAATATCAAAGCTGGCAACCCTGAGGATACAATATGGTTATCCCGTATTTCTTTGAACCACAGCTGATAGCAATGTTTAGTTGAAAAATTTATGGTTGAAAAGTTTGGGTTTTAAAGTTTTTGTGTGCTGCCCTCCAAAATATATTGAAAGGTATGTTGTTCCAATTCTTTACTACGGTCAGTTATGTTTCTATCGAACAGAAAATCATTGACTTTTGCTTCTGGGAACTTTAATGCACCTACAGTTGAATGTTTACAATTACCCCATATTTTTCAAGGGACGGGGTTATTGTAAACATAACTTTGTCAATAGTTTCGTTCAATTTGGATGGAAAACCAATATGTTGTCTTGTGTAATTTTGTATTTAATCGTATTTAGTACGTTTTAATTGCGTTGTATTGCATTTTCGTGTTTTGGGGGAGCAGGAAGACTGATTTACTAAAATTTCACACATATGGTGAAGTTCTTACAACTGACCAAGTAGTGTCACGCTTGAAGGAGGCAGAAGAGAAAAAGAACAAAAGGAAGCCTGGTGAGAAGATAGTGAAAGAGCCAGAAGTTAGCAAGAAACCAAGAAAGAAGCAAATGGTAAGGAAAGCAGAACTCGAGGACAGCGAGAATGAGGAACTATTGAAAGAATTGACTAACATTGACGGTGAAGAGTTTGAAGTTCTACAAACATTCAAGCAAAATATAGAAGACTAGCTTGTAGGGGAAATGAAATATTTTGGAGCCATTCGTGGAAGACATTGAAACGACTACGTTTCTACTTGTAGATGCTGAGGGGGGAAAAGAGAAAGAAAACCCATTTTTTGTATGTATGAAGGGTGTTCACCGGACCGGAGAATCACCGGACTCAAATGCATCGACTAAATTCGCTGTAGTTGAAAAAGACTAATTCTGTGTTACCAAAGACCATGTCAAAGCAATTTTATCTACTCCAACCTGTAGCAAAGATGGTCGTAAAGAAATTTTCCAATTTAAGGGCACTGTTAATGTGTAAGAAATGTAATGTTTGTTTGTTTTTCGTACCTAAGTTTGTATTTTTCAATTTTTAGGATTTTTTTTAATTTTTTAATTTTTTGTTTTTTACACTAAAAAAAAAAATATATATACATTTTTTGTTCAGTAAATATTCGAATCATTTATTCTTATTTATTCCTGGAAGTTCACCTCATGATCAATGCAACTTTCAAGTGTCTCTATATTTTGCTGGGGTAAGAAGTGGGAATATTTGGTAAATGTAAAGATGAAAACGAGGTTATTGTAAACATGAATGTAACATGATGGTATTAGAAGGGTAAAAATACCATTGGATTTCCTTCTACTGCCATGATTACTACTCATGCTATCACTTGTTCAATATTCAATATCACGAGGAAAATCGTTGTTTACAATTACCCCTGCTTTCAGGGGTAATTGTAAACAGCCGAGTAGAGTGTTAAATTTCTTTTCTGGAATCTCCGTACTAATTAAATATCAAAGCAGAATAGTGACAAGTTGGTTTAGTAGGGTGAACAATGTTAATTAATTTATCAAAAGTTTGCAAATAGGGATTGAAAGTGAACTTACAAATTCTGTTTATAATTACCCTACGAGATATCTCATCCATCAAGATCTCCAAATGATCCCCGTCGAGACAACCACCAGAAGGGTTCAAACGCTCAGAACTTTCCATTCTCAGATTCCATAAACGAATACACGAAGTTATTTCAAAATTGGTATTAAAATTTCGATATTGATTTCATATCAAAATTGTATGTAATATATTAACTATGTCAGTATGCATACTTAGTAATTTGAGCGAAGAAAAGGACAAATCTTTCTCTCATCAATTCTGTTAATAGTAGCAGTCCTTTTAAGAATTACTATTCCCTATTAATTTTTCCCAGGAGGACAAAAAAGTGATACAAATCTATAGTACGGAACTGATAAACCACTCAATGGTTGAATAACATAACGCTCCATCAAAATATGACCACTTTTTTCTAATGAAGAGGTATCTCGTCCATCAAGACTTAGTCAGTTTTGCTAATGACGAGATACGTCGTCGAAACAACCACCAGGAGGGTTAATAATGAGTATTATCTATTATTTTTCCCTGGGACGATACAAAAGAGATAAAACTTAAAAGTATGAAACTGATTAATTATCTAATGCATGGATAAAATAACGCTCTTCGACGCTTTTCTATCATTTGGTAATTAATTCAGTATTCATTCTTAGAAATTGAACCCAAACCTTTCGTTTATCCATTCTGTAATCATTTGCAGTCTCTTTAACCCTTCAAGTTGTTTCGATGAGAAATTTCGTCGATCCCGGTCTGACCAATTTTGCCTAAGACGAGATTTCGTCATAAAGATTTCGACGAATCCAAGATCTGGTCAGTCTTCCTAATGCCGAGAAACCTTGAAGAAACAACCGCAAGAAAGATAAAGAATCAGTATTCCCTATTGATTCCTCCCCCCCCCCCCCTAAAGCGGTACGAAAATCATAAAACTCAAAATCAAGAAACTGATCAATTACCTAATGCTTATATAAAATAACGATCTCCACCTATCTAACGGACGACAAATTTTGTCCCAGAAATGACAGTGAAGGAACCTTTTCTCGTTTATTTACTTCCATTTTTTTTAACTTTCCCGATGGAATTTGATATATACCCTAGCTTGATGCTTTCTCTGTTCCCAGCTCCACTTTCGCATTTGTCAATCTTTTCTAGCATCTTGAGCTAAAAGAGTTGATTTTGGAGACTCGCTTTATTTTGTGCTTCGTGTTTTTTTCCTCAGTCGAAGTGTGGGGGCGATACCACGGCTAATACACGTCTGGGATTATTCCGGATTTCAGGTCAGCCGGCTGTCGAAGAGAGCACACCGAATTCAACTTCTTTTCGTTTTGAGTTGCCCTTTTCTTTGTTGTTTCGCTTTCAGTTCTCAACCCGTTGCGTTGACAAAACGGGAAGTCAGTTTCCGCGTGGATGCCTTTTGGAAGGGAATTTTTCATCTTCGGAGATAGATCGAATTGCCTCATGTTTATTGATAATTATTTTTCTTCGTTACTATAGTTGTCCCGTAATTTCAATTTTCCAAAATTGAGTTCATTTCCTAATTATTCTCTGTGAATAAGTTGTTTTTAAACTCGCAACCTGATTAAACAATTTGGTTGGTATCCAAGGTAGTGTTTGCATTTTAAACTTTTCTCTCTGAACATCGTAGAAATAAAATATCTCTCCCACGGAGGCCTGACCAGTATTGCCAATGACGACATACCTCGTTCATCATGACCTGATCAATTTTGATAGTGACGAGATACCTCGTCCATCAAGACCTGATTAAGTTTGCTAGTTGCGAGATATCTCGTTCACATCATGAAATCAAAAACTTTGATAGCGACGAGATATCTTGTCCACTGAGACCTGACCAACTTTGCTATTAACGACATACCTCGTTCATAATGACCTGATAAATTTTGCTAGTGATGATATGCCTCGTATATCAAGACCTGGCCAATTTTGCTAGCTACGAAGTACCTCGTCCAAAAAGAAATGACCAATTTTGATAAAATTCTTCAGGTCGTATTTTATAACCCTTCAAGTGGTTTCGACGAGATATCGGGTCATTAAAATATTTCCAATCAATTTTTTTATGATAACGATATCAAGATCTTATAAGTGTTTTCTAAAGACGAGATATCTCGTCTATCAAGATCTAGTCAGTTTTGCTGCAAAAACAGAATACATCGTTCATCGAAACAATCACTTAATAATGAGTATTCTCTATTAATTTTCACTAGGTAATACCAAAGTGATAAAAAATCCAAAGAGTATAAAACTGATTAATTATCTAATCTCTACTATTTTAAAAGGAAGTGTTTCTCTGTCTGTCTATGTCCTGTACGCAGAGTGTACTGACGAATCGATTACACTTACAATAATGAAATTTGGTACACAGATAGTCCGAATTATTTTTTCAATATTTGTGTCGCACCCGAATTTTAAAATTTAATCTAAAACATTTTAAAATTAATTCATTAGTATTTTTCACCTCTCTTTCTTCTCTCCGGAATGTGACGATATTGAAGAAAGGCGAGGATTTTACTATTTTCAATCGCTGTTCGCCAGCGTTTTTCGTCTAAATGTCTTTGAACTATGCCAAGTTTTCCTATTCTAGCGTGTTTTGATTCACTTTGTTGATAATAGCCACTTCGAGGCCATCACGGCGTACGCGTTGAGTTCGTTTGCGAAGCAAACCAAATGGGAATACGTAGCAATCAGCTGGGGTTGGCGAGCGTCAGCGAGCAGTTGTCACACCTGACCCCACATAAAAAAACTGTCATGGGCATCGCCGTGCTGGCCACGCATTGGCTAGTGCATGGATCTCCACCAACGCTCTCCACCAATCGTGTTTTCTGTCATTTGGAAATGAATTGAGTATTCATTTTTAGGAATTGGAAAGATGTCAAACTCAAAACGTTCTTTTATCCACTCTGTTAATGCCGACCAACCGGTATAGTGGTTAAGGTGTTAGCCTCTAGATCGGAAGGTTCCTGGTTCGAATCCGGGTCCGGGCATGGATGTTTGTAAACGTATGGTGTAGAGGCGGCTGGTGCACCTTAAATCTGTCGTGGCCGAAAGTCCTCACGTTGGGTTGGCGTGGAAGTTTGGAGAGTGGGGTGCCAGCTCAGGTGTTGCTTCGTCATCTGACCGTGGTTCAAAATTACGAGGTGTTGTCCTCGAATCTTTCCCTTAAGGGACTGATTCCGGACCGTCGTCAATAGCCCGTTGTGTTGCTCTAGTACGACGTTAACGAAAATTACCAATTACCACTCTGTTATTATTGTGTCTCCTCCAAGTGTCCACTTCGTCCATCCAGGTCTGACTAATTTTGCCTAAGATAAAGATTTCAACTTCTCATTTTTTTTTTGTGATATGGTCAGTTTTCTTCCAATGATATCTCGTCCAACAAGATCTGGTTAGGTTTCATAATGACAAGATACCTCGTGGAGACAACCATCGTGAGGGTCAATGCTATTAAATGAATTCAATTAATGCTACTGGTGAAAGGCATGTTTGAAACTTTCATGTGTACTGAATCTGTATACACTCCTGAAGTAATGTTCAAAGCAAGATGAGAGTCCCAAAGGCGTTGTGAAGAGTTAATGTTAAAAGGGCATATTTCCATCTTGCAGCTTCCAGTTTTACCCTCTTCATGTTTTATATTTCATTTGAACCTACTTTATCACTTTTCAAAGGTTCATAAGTATTTTCATTAACGTCGCGCTGGAGCAACACGTCGTTCTATTGGCGACGGTTCGGCATCAATCTCAAGGGAAAGATCGAAGGACAACATCACGTAATTTTGAACCTCGGTCAAATGACGAGGTCCCACCTGAACTGACACTCTCCAAACTTCGCCACCGTAAAGATATTTGATGTCACGACAGATTTAACAGGCACCAGCCCCCTTTGTACACGATGGTCTTTCGTTGGATTCGAACTCGCAACCCTCTGGTTTGTAACCCGTTACTTTTCCAACCGCGGCCCCTTAATGAGGATTGAACAAATTAAAATGAGAAGAGTGTCAAACGGAGAAATACGTGTTTCCGTAGTTGACTTATTGAACTTAACTCTCCTGGCTGGTGTCTCGAGGAGGCAAAATCTATTGCATATTTATAGACGAGATCAAACTGACCAGGTAATCGATCTGGTCAGCATCAAAAAGTTAGCAGTCTTGATAGCGAGACATCTTATCATTAACAAAATTGATCAGATTACGATGTACGAGATATTACTTTAAGTTTCATTTCGGTAACTCCATCAAAACCTCTCTGAATTGAAATATTGTTTTTCAATCTTTTGCAGTGGTTGCCAAAGTAACGCCCGGGGGTGGTAGAACATTGTTAGGGGTCGATTGAAAAACTTGAAACATCATTGTATGGGTAATATTTAATTCAGTTAACTTGGATTACTTCCACTCAGATTGACAACGCAATTAAAAGTGAAAATAGAATTCCGTGACGATTTGAGGCTGAAACTTACAAATTTTTACTCAACATTACTAATCTTGTCAAGAGCCACGCCCTTCACATTGACAACGTTAGTGAATTGCAAATCTAAGTTAATGTCTTAAAACACACACACACACATATATATATATATATATATATATATATATATATTATTATATATATATATATATATATATATATATATATATATATATATATATATATATATATATATATATATATATATATATATATATATGACGCTTAATGTTCTGGTCACCTAACTCGCCGGATCTTAATCCGATAGAGCACATTTGGGGTGCAATGGAGCGAAAGCTCAGAGTTCAAGCACCACCATGTCCAAATATCTCGGCTTTGCGTGACCGCTGCTTAGACATTTGGTACAACCTGTCTCCAGTCATGTACCAAGAACCTGTGGCATCTATACCCAGGCGAGTTGCAGCTGTTCTGCAGGCCAATGGAGGCGCAACGCGTTATCGAGTAGGTGGTCACAATGTTTTGGGTCTTCAGTGTGTGTGTATGTATATATATATATGTGTGTGTGTGTGCGCGCGTGTGTGTGTGTGTGTGTGCAGTGATAGTGGTTGCGATACGCTGTTTCAACTCCGCTAGATGAACAGGAAAAGGAGGGTTAAATACGTTATACTTTACGTAGCCCAAAGAAAAAAGTCACGTGGTGTTAAATCAGGGCATCTGGGGGACCATTGGATTAGTGGCATGCTGTAGTCGGCGCTTCATCCAATCCATCGGTGAAGAAGATGTTAATCGAAGCAATTTCACTAGTCATCTGACAGTGTGGTGGTGCACCATCCAATTGGAGAATAAAGTTTTCGACTTTATAATCCAACTAGATGAATAAAGTTTTTGACGACATCTGCCGATACACTCGGTTGTCCTGGCTTTGGAACTGTGCACAAATAGCCCGTAGTTTCAAATTTTTAAAGACCAATCGTAAATGAAATTTCTGGTTGGAGGTTCTTTTCCAAATCGTGATCGAAAATGCCGTTGCACAATAGTGACAGATTCCGTTTTGCTTTTTTTACAGATTTTGAGCCAATATAATTTATAGTGCATTATTCATACAATAAACACGTTATTATGAAATAAACAATCTAAATCACGAAAGCGTCTCTTTTGCTTGTGGTACTATAATTATATGTATTAGTAAAATAGAAAAGTCGAAAGTCAAGAAACTCTTAAAGAGGTTGACGGTCAAAGAAGTTTGTCAACCTCTGATCTATAGAATTTTAAATCAATTAATTGCAATGATAAAGTTACGAATACGATTTTTAATAATTTTTTATTGTTTTCTACTGCTCCTTAAGAGAATAAGTTTAATACAAAGTAAACACTACCGTAAAGAGATAATTTCCTCTAAAGCATTTGTGGGGAGGGAATATTGATGGAGGATTGAGCGTTATATGTAGTCCCAGATAAGTCTTTTGTGTGGTCCATTGAGAATAGTGTGCCATAAAAAGTGAAATATGGGGTCAGCAGTGGTACCTCAACCGAAACGGTAACTCGGGTAACCCTTTAGCAAGCTAATTTATCAACCGTTACCGGGGAACCTTTTTTCCAACCCCCTGATAGCGACACCAAACACGAGACTGATAGATGGACGCTTCAAGCGGCCAATGAAGACAAAGAAAATCCATCTTTTTTGACTTTTTTCGTCCAACTGATTGAAGAAATATCCCCTTATCCGGGTTTGTTTCTTGGAGTGCGTTGTTGACCAACTTGGTAACAGATACATCTTAATATTTGCTACGCTTAACTTTTTCCAAAGGAAAACTAAAACAAAAATTATATTTTTCGAGTTTTTCCGCTCAATTGATTGAAGAAATATTCCTCTGCTGGTTTTGTCGCATGAAGTCTGTTGTTGACCAACTTCACATCGGATATAGTTCCATTTTTACTATCCTCAACATCTCAAGCGGTTAGTTAAAAAAAGAACGTAAATTTCGTCAGTTTTTGCCGTTCAACATATTACAGAAATATTCACTTTGAAGGGTTTTTTCGGGAAGTGTTTGGTTGACCGACTACACATCAGATATAGTTTCGTTTTTATTGCGTTTAACATCTCAAACGGTCAATTCAATCAAAGAAATAGGCATTTCATTTTTCTTAACAATGGCTAAAATAGAAAACTGATCGCACCGAGAGAAGATATACAAAACAAAACTAGTTACATTAAAGATTGTATACCTACCACCTGAAACAACAATTCTACACCCTACAACAATCTCAGAATCTCGATCAACTAGAAAATGTATGGCCCTAATAGGTTTTTGGTATTTTTTAACTAACGGCTACATTAGAGCAACACAATTATATATTTATTGGTGACGGTCCGGGATCAACCAACGACGGGAAAAATTCGAGGACTCAAACACCACGTAATTTTGAACAACGATCAGAACTCTCCAAACTTCCACACCACGCCAACGTGAGGATATTTGAGGACAGATTTATTGTGCCCCCTCTGTACACAACGGTCTTTCGTTGGATTTGAACTCACAGGTTGTTATGAGTTACCGCTGCCCACGGTCCTCATATGAAAAGTAGTTCAAAATGACTGGATTCAGGGAAACCATCAAAGAAGTGGTATTTCAAAAAGCGATAGCGTTTCTAACATTCAAGAATTATTTGAAGTTTTTATTATGCTTCTGTACGAAAAATAGGAGTGTTTTCTAATTTTCGTGACGTAATTTTATAAAATTGACTTTGGAAAGGGGCAATCTTAAAAGTAGTATAACGAATACTGAATTTATTTTGAGTCGAATACAATTCCTAATCTTAGATTTTCACTCTACTAAATTTCAGTTTAAAGTTCAAATTAATTAATTTATTGAGTATCGGAGGGTTGCGAGTTCAATTTAATTTAATTTATTGAGTATATTATTATACTTTTTATTATGTTTTTAAAACTAAGATAGAAATAAAATTTAACCCTCCGAATGATTTCGACGAGATATCTCGTCCATCAAGATCTAACCAATTTTGCCACTAAAGAGATATCTCGTCATCAAGATTTTGCCGAATTTTTTATCAGTTAGTTTTTTTCTAATGTCAAGAGATGATGAGATCTTGATAGACGATATATTTCGTCCGATGACAAGATATCTCGTCCAGACAACCACCAGGAGGTTTAAGCATCATTTAAAAGAACATGAAATAAGCAATCCAAATCTCTAAAATTCGAAAGTAATATTTTTGAAAGTTTTGTTTTAATTTCATTTTCCTAAAATAGTTAATTGTTTGTGACGGTTACAATATTTATTTGCTCCACAAACTGATTTATCGAAGATAGTTTCGCTTGTGCGATATGGGAAATAACGATCTCGGAGCAATTGCCATATTGGTTTCGAAAAAGTAAACTATTTTTAAGTGATTGGTCTATTTACTTAGCATCCCCCTAGTCTTAGAATGAAGGTACTTGCATAAAAATTGTTTTATTTTTAATAAACTTCTTAGAGCTAATAAAACCGAAAGTAAAGTGGAAATTGCTTCGGTTGGAAGAGTAATGGACTAGTAACCAGAGGGTTGCGAGTTCGAATCCAACCGAAGGCCATTCTGTACAAAGGAGACTAGTGCACGTTAAATCTATCGGGGCTTTGGCATGGTGTGGAAGTTTGGAGAGAGGGGTTCCAGCTCAGATGGAGTCCTCATTACCTGACTGTGGTTCATACTTACGCGTGGTTGACCTCGGGTTCTTTCCCATCGGGTTTGATCCTGGATCGTCGACAATAGCCCATTGTATTGCTCCAGTGCTACAATCATTAACTACCTACCGTTAAAGTCTCACCAATTTTTTGGTCCACCATAATGTAGAGCAAAATAGGCTTCCTATTTTTATTTAATATTGTTATGTGTGCAACGTACTCATTTATGTATTGAAACTACATTTTTGAAGATTTTATTTTTGTAACGCTTAGTCGTAAACGTGGCTCCATTTGTAAAAGTTTAAAATGCTTATCAAGAACTGAAATGGAATTTTGTAAAGGCATTTATATGTTGATCTTAGAAACTTTAATTTTTAGCAATTTATTTTTCTTCTGGTAAATGTTAGCCTCAAAAGTCTACATAAACAGTCCCAGTGCAGAATTCCAACTTAGAGGTGGTTAGAGAGAATCGCACATTGGTATGGATTGAAGAATAAAGTATAGGAAAAGTTTATGTGATTCCGCTGCCTGGGTTATAAAAAGCTCCATTACTTTACTTTCCAACTGACGATGGGAGTTTCTATGAATAATTCGATTTGCTTTTTCCATAAATTCTAGGATTCCTTTCGTCTCTGCATTCCTCTCCAACTAACCAATGAAAACGTAGGTGAGGTTGCAACCTTGTTTTTTAGAATGTGTGTTTTTGTTTAAATTAATACTTTTAAATTCAGCTTATACTTTATTATTCTTACCGTGTGATTCTATTTTTATAGGGTGCTTCCAAACTCCGTGTAAGAACCTTTACAGTACAAGTATTCAATTCATAAGCGAATTTTAAGTAGAGGTATAGGGAGAAATTCATCGGATTCAATTTATATACAAACCTTAAGAAGAGGTATAGGGAGCAATTCGTAGGATTCAATTCATACATGAACTTTAAGGGAACCTTTATAGTAAACAACTCGTACTATTAAATTCATACATGAACTTTAAGGGAACCTTTATAGTAAACAACTCGTACTATTAAATTCATACACGAATCTTAAGGGAAGATTTAGGGAACAACGTATAGTTTCAATTCATATGTAGGAATCTTAAGGAGAGTTTTAGGGAACAATTCATATAGTTATAGGAACAATTCATATATATATATATATATATAAACCTGTAAGGAGAGATATAGGGAACAATTCATAGGATTAGATTCATATAGGAACCTTAAAGGAAGGTATAGGGGACAACTCTAGGTTGAAAGCAATAGTAATTTGTTTACAACTAACTAAAAGACTGATATATCGGTGCTCGCTACAACAAAGGGTTGCTGTACTACCTTTTTGACTAGCACGGCAGTACAAATTATGCACCATTCGAATAAAAAAGCGTTCCTTCAGTAATACATACTTGTCGTACACCTAACCTAAGTTAATAGCTATAAAACTATTTACTAACTGATATTTGTTTCTGTTAAAGTAGCTCAATTGTGTAGATATTTGAAACCAATTAAACGTGAATTTGTTCTTAGAATTTGAGGAATGCGTTTTTTCGGCCCCAAATGCTTTTCTATTGATCTATATAAAGCTCGTTTCTTCATATATTTGTTTCATGTACAATAACAGCATGTTCCGTTACTTGTCCGTGTATTTCATTGAATTTTATTCAATTTAAACCTATTACGGGTTCACACATAAATACACCTTAGAGTTTACAGTCTTCCCTCAATGACCTCTCTCCACTTATGACCTTCTTACCTATACAAAATTTTGAAATACTCTACTAGAGGAAATGAGTAATAGAAACTTCTAAATAAAAAAGTAAGCTAGGGAATCTTTCAAAACGGTTGTAGTCACAGGACAGGAGCAATAGAGTACTTTAAAAAATTATAATGTAAGGAAATGACCAATCTTTCTAAATGATACTATCCAACAGATTGGGGCACAATAATCGTTCCAAATAATTCTATTTCAAGGACATGGGTACAAGAATCTTTCCAAAGGATACTATTACAAGTAATACTTCAAAAGGTTAAAGAACCACAGAATTCTTTCCCTCAACAAGTCATTTAGTCATTAAACCTTCAAGTGGTTTCGACGAGAAATCTCGTCCAACACGATCCGACAAATTGCGCTTTTGACGCGATATCTCTTCATTAAGACCTACCGGCTTTTTTATGATGACGTGACCTGGTCAATTTTCTTCTAATGATCAGATATCTCGTCAATCAAGATTTGGTTAATTATTGTCTATTGACGAGATATCCATCAAGATGTGGTCGATTTATATCTAATGACGAGAGATATCCTCCTTTTAAATCTGGTAAATTTGTGTCTAATAACGAAATATCTTCTCCATCTAGATCTGGTCAATTTGTGTCTAGAGATATTTCTGATTTTTTTTAACAATGATGAGATCACGATATGATCATTAACGTCTCACTGGAGCAACACAACGGTCAAATGGCAACGGTCCGGGGTCAAACCCAAATTTAAAGATCCGAGAAGAACACCATGCAATTTCTATCCATAGTCAGATGATGAGGTCAACACCTGAGCTGGCATCCTTACTCTCCAAACTTCTTCACCACGCCAATGTGACACCACGGTCTTTGACTGGACCTAGTTTCGAGCTCCCAACTCTCCGGTCGCTAATCCGTTGCTCTTCCAACTGCGCTACCTTAGAAGATAAGGAATCCAACAGAATCAGTACATTGATCCAAAATGCCCACAATTAGGTCAATCCTTCTTTCGCTTATCATATTCAGGAGAAAGTTGGTAATTAAAATCACGAGTTCTAGCGTTAATAAATAGCAGTCATTCATCGTGACAGAGATAAATCATTCATCATGACAGTGATAAATGCATAAACTGTTGATGAAGCATATCTAGTCATAAGTTGGTCATAGTAGTTTGGAAAACGTAAATAAATGATAATGTCAGCCAAACGACTTTCTGAAAACATTAGTTAGAAAATGTTTTGACTGCGATTCATCACAAAGTCCTAACAACTCATAGGATTTTGATGAATCACAACCACAAAAAAACAGGATTATAATGTCCTATCTACTGTTGCACAATGTCCTATCAATGTTGAACAATAGATAGTGCATTGGAATGTCCTATCTATTGTGGTTGTTCATCAAAATTCTATACACGCTGCCTCTACTTTGAAATGAGACATTCAATTTTAGAACAAGTAGTTTTGTTAACTGAGGTACCATTAAAGGGAATTTTGAAGAATTATGATATGAAAGAAAATGGCAAGAACATGACAGGTAGGTAGGTATTTAATTAATATCAACACAACGAACTATTGGCGACGTTCCGGGATCAATCCCGAAGAGAAAGAAACGAGGACAACACCACGTAATTTTCAACCACTGTCAGATGACACGAGTTTTAAAGTCGGTCCAGCAAAATATGTCAACATCTGGATGACGATATATCACATTGTAAGCAAGTTGACTAGATTACGATTGACAAGATATCTCGTAATTAGATTAATGTCATCGTCGTCAAAAAATTTGTCATATCTGAATGACGAGATATCTTGTCATTTGTAAAACTAACTAGATCTCGATGCAAGTGGTATCTCATCATTTGAAAGAAACTGACCCCAGATCTAGATCTCGCTATCACACAAAAAAAAAATCGGCAATATCTGGATAACGAGATATTCATTACCGAAATTGTTCGTATTTTGATGGATCTCACCATTAGCAAATCGGATCAGATCTTGATGGACGAAACATCTCGTCAAAACGTCTTTCAGAAGTAAATGAAAAACCCGCTGATCCTTTATGGCAGGTGGTCACTTAGGTGGATTCTTAGTTCTGCCTTTCTGAGTTCGCCACTTGCACTACCCACTGCACATAAGGGATCTGAAGCAGCAGCTGCAGAATATTTAGTGTTAAGGCAAATGATACAACTTTTCCGCTCGAGTCGGTATCTATATATTGTTTCCGTAAAAGGAGGAAGTGTCTTCAACAAGACTCAAGAACAGGTGCATTTCCACCTGCTCAAGGTATATAGATCTGAGGGCTATTATTGATTTTCACGTGTGTCCATAGATATCTCATTGCAGTCTGAGGAATTCAAACCTAGTAAATGTGTTTTTGTTCGGAATGGTTTCGCTTTCACATACCCAGATACTGGTTGATAGGATATTTTAACGTCCTGGTGGTTGTCTCGACGAGGTATCTCGGCATTAGAAAAACTGACCAGATATTGATGGATGAGGTATCTCGTCATTCAAAGAAAACTGACCAGATCTTGGTGACATCATCATCAAAATATAAGCAATAACCCGACGAAGAGATATCTCGTCATTAGCAAAATTGGTCGGATTTTATGATGGACGAGATATCTTGTACACTTGGAGGGTTACTGATAAGAGTTACGCTTTTAGCTGTAGTTATCAATGAACAGAGCAACTTTGACTTGTATACTTCGACTAAGTCGTCGTATTTCAATTAACTTTCAACTGTCCCAATCGAAAACAGAATACGTTAAATGGATTTTTATTGTACGAATGTTCCAAACCTTAATTGAAGCAATAATTACGTTTTGTGTTTAAAAATATTACAAAGTATTCTAGCAATCTTTTCTGGATATAAACTAACATCAGAGAATAAACTAAAGAGGATAAATACAAAGTTAGAATCAACTAGATAAAATATTGTAGATTCTGTTTACCTGGTTAAATTAATCAATATTTTAAACACACAAGTCACTCAAATTCAAAGAACCTTGTATTTGTTACTGGGTAGATGTGCTGTTTAGTGAGTCAGGGATGCCTATGTGAGTGTTTTAATGATTTGTGACTCAATAATCTCGATATGAGAATTTTACTTTTTAGTGATATTTTTTCAGCTAAGTCTATTTTAGAATTTTATGATGTTTCTGTGAGTCCCCATATACAATAATTTTTATTTGAGAATTTTACTGTTTAGGGAGTCAGTAATCTCTGTATGAGACTTTTAATGTTTAGTATCAGTAATATTTATTTTACAATTTTTATGTTTAGTATCAGTAATATTCATTTTACAATTTTAATGTTTAGTATCAGTAATATTCATTTTACAATTTTAATGTTTAGTATCAGTAATATTTAGTTTACCTTCAGGTGCATTTGCATCACAAATTTGTGTGACTTGTACTGCTTTTACTACATTAATAGTACACTAAAAAACATAACATATAAAATATATATTAAATCATACATAAAAAACAATACTAAAAGAAAATTGAAATTTGAAAAAAATAATCAATTCCTTTTTTAAAACAGGTTTAAGTGGGTTAAACTCATTTCACATTTCGTACCGTTTTAGGCCATTTCAAGCCTGCGCGCTTATTATTTTTACTAAAACCTTCCTCCCTCCATACGAATACTTTGAACAATGTTCCAGAATTCTCGAACACATCCCTTGGTTATAAACGCTCTCTTTGTTGTATACCTTTGTACAGCTCCCGGAAGAGGACACAGGTTCGCTTTTCCTGGAAATGCCGTTTTTTCCCAACCAAAATGCTCCGCTCTAGAACAGTAATTCGGAATCGATCGGAAATAAACGAGAGAAGACGACTTCGTCTAAGTCTCAGTTACATGAATTCTCTCTCCTCCATTGAAAGGGTACATGGGAGTTTTAAAAAAGCGAGGACTTTAGTTCTCATCTTGTCTAGGTCCTTATCCGAGAAACTTGTATCGAAATCTGTTATTCTTCTGGAAATCGACTTTATTTAATAGTGCTGAAAATATAGACACGGAGGAAACGATATTATGATAGATACATACGAATAATGCAGTCAACCCTTACTAAGACGAACACGCTTAGTAAGAATTACTGATAATACGAACTCAATTTCGATCCCCGTCCAACTGTGTGATAATGTTAATTATTCGCTTAAGAATAATTCCGTTTAACCTATCTTTAAAACTGAGGGACCAATGGATTCTTTTCAATCGTATCATCAGAACTTTAGCCACGGCGATGCGGTTGCGCAATTATAACGTGTAGGGAATTTAGACTGAAAACAATTAAACTTAACATTTATTACATTTTAACAGATTAAATACATTAACTTAAGAAAAGTCTATCAGCGCGCTAACAAAGGTGGTTACAAAACTACGAGACTGAAATCTCAAGAACAGCTGGAGGTATTTAAAGCGTGAACGCATGACGCAGCATGCGAACGTCAGAAGTTTCTTGAAGTTGAATGGAAGTGGTCTCTAATTTGCATAACACCACAGAACCATCAAGTGATAATGTAGACGGCCGCAGTATCCCGGTTAGAAGAGTAGCGGATTAGCAACCGGAGGGTTGTGAGTTCGAATCCAAACAAAGACTGTCGTGTACAAAGGGTACACGATACAAAATCATGGTCTCAAATGTCTTCACATTGGCGAGGTGTGGACGTTTGGAGAGTGGGATACCAGCTCAGGGGTGACCTCTTCATTTGACCGTATATGAAAATAACAAGATTTTGTCCTCGCATCTTTGTCTTCGGGTTTGATCTCGGACCGTCGGACCGTTGTGTTGCTCCAGTGTGACGTTAATTAAAATAACTACCCGAAGTTGTAGGTTTATTTGTAGCAGAGGGTGTAGAAGAAAGACCAAATGAAGATTTCGAAGAAGAGACGAAGGAATAAACGTGCCTTCTTTGAGATAAGGGAGCTACTGCTGACGGAGGAATTGCTCACCTCTTTTTGTGTGGCATTCAAAATATATCTGCTCAATTAAACAACGTTGACCGTATCAAAGATTTTTGTCACATAATGTCATGATAAAATGACAAAAATTGATAACAGAACTGTTTCAAGACAAAATGTGTGTGATCAAGAAATAAGTATGCAATCACGAATTATCTGTATAATCAAGAATTTATCTATGTAATGAAAAATCATTTGTAAAATGTTTGTGATGAAGAATACCATTTTTATGTGATCAAAGAATTGTACATAAGTCGTGTAAATACGTGAATATTTTATTTTATTGTTAAAATCATGCTTTTCTATGAATTAGGGTAAAACGAACTACGGTTAGCACGAATTTGTTTTACTGTCCCATGAATTTCATCTTAATGAAGTTTGACTGTATTTGTAATAAAAACATTTCGTAATTGTACACAACAAATCTAAATGCTCTATTTAAAAATTGTCAGTTGTAAAGATAGATCCTTTTTCAAAGGAATATAGAAGTAACTCTAATACTATGTAGAAATAACGTCATAATCGTGAAAGTTGTGTTGAAAATTACACATCTTCAAAGCAGTAGATACGATCACTAATATGATGCCTGCTTACAATACAGTACGCTATCAACAAAAAAACATGTTTAGACAACAGTTGGGAGCAGTAAAAAATAAAATAGAATGTAAGCTGTATCTACAGCGACTAAACTGATGCACTCTTAATAGCAACACATAACACTCGTAATATAACACATATACAGACATCATTTTGGAATCACAATATAAAATAGAACGTAAGCTGTATGTGGTCACCTATAATTTTTCATATTCATTCTGGTATTTATAATTTAAATATTGCGAACTAGTTCCTAGTTCAATCGAACAAGTCCTTTAAAAGTCAGATATATCAATTCGGAAAAAAATAGGAAGAACTCGGAAAGCGTAATTACAACAAGGACTGGCCCGCAATAAAACACTTGTACAGATAGCATGGTCATCGCAAAATTTTAGTTTTGTGGAAAAACACTTCTTCAAAGTAGTTAGGAAGACCACGAATACGATGAACACCAACAATGAGAGAACACATGCAGTGAAAACATATCCAGAAAACGTTTTGGACTCGGGAACTAAACAGAATTTACAAGCTGTTTCTCCGACTTCTAATATGATACACTTGCAAAGTCTGTGCACTTTGGAATCGTAACAAAATAGATAATTAGTTTTTTTTTTTTTTTTTTTTTTTTGGGGGGGGGTTTATTTATTAGGACAACAACGAGGGAGAAAGAAAGGCAAAAAGCAGAAGGGGAGGTAAATAAAGCAGAAAGGAGGACAAAGCATTCGGGAACCTCGGAGTTGATATGCCCGTACACACCTAAAGATGCTTGCTCCCTTGAGGACCGTAACACAATAGAATATAAGCTGTATTTTCGACCTCTAAACACACAAATATAATGTACTTGCAGCAAAAACACGTGAATGAAAACATTTTGGAATCGTAATAAAAATAGAATACAAGCTTTATCTTCGACTTCTTATGTGATACACATTTACAAAACAGTGCACTTGCAAAAAACGCATATACAGAAAACATTTTTGAATCCTAGCGAAACAGAATAGGAGCTATATATTTGTTTTCTAATATGAGAACTCAAAATGGTGTAATTAGAGCAAACGACAGATTGCAAAAGAGGACATGTGCGGATGGGCATTAGGAATGCGACATTGACGTCGATGTTTTATAAAAAACATCTATGTATTGGAGCCGTTGTTTTTACGTTGTCGATGTTTTATTTTTAAATGAAAAAGTACCATTATAAAAATTTTAAAAAATAACCAAGTAGCACAATTTTCATAATCACTAAATTGAACATACTTTAGACCAAAGTGGCCAAGGGTGAATGGTCTGAAACGTAGGGATGCGACATCGATTTGGATGTGTTCAAAACATCGACGTATTTACCATCGATTTATTGGAACCGATGTTTTAACATTGGCGATGTTTTTTAGTTGTCGATGGTTTATTTTTGAATGAAAAAAGCACCATAGTAAAAATTAAGAAAATAACTGTGCAGCTAAGTATTTGTCAGTGTTGGCGACATCTGTCCCATCAGAAAGAGTTTTTTCCCTAACTGGTGGGATAGTTAGTGAAAAAAGAAGTCGGCTTAAGGTGGAGAAAGCTAACGAATTTCTTTTTTTATAAACAGTAAATAACAAATATTAAGGCATATAATAATTATAGGCCCCAATATTTTTTATTTACAGTAAATAAAAAATAAGTTTGTTGCGTTCCTCCCCCATAAGTTGATAAATAATTAATAATAACTAACTAAATAATTATTGTTATGTACCTACCTAATTATACTTATAGTTAGTAGTGGCTATGTGAGATTGTTGTAAATATTATTTTCTTTTATATTATTCAATTTGAAAATAAAAGATTTGTTAATTGCTCTTATTAATTTTTTTACTTTGTTTAGACAGTTTAAAAGTCTTATTTATGAATTAATAAACACGGCAAATGACAAATTAAACCTTCCCCCCCCCCTCCCCGGCGAACATTAATGTTTGAGGTTACTAAACCAGTTTTAAGAAATGTTGGAAAAAGTTTAAATACACTGATGCTTAAAAACATCGATGGTTTGGGAGCAATGTATTATCACTATTGACCATTGATGTTTTAATATTGAAATTTGATGTTTTGCTGTCGCATCCCTTATGGGCATTGCAAAATATATGAGTCACATCTTGAAAGCACACCTGTAATGCGTCTCACACCAACAATGACAGAACGCATGCAACAAAAAGACTTGTACAGAAAACCTTTTAGAATCGTAATAAAATAGAATGAAAGCTGTTTCTTCGGTCTCTGATATTATACACCCTTACAAAGTAAATGCCCTTGTAACCAAAACGCATGAAATCTTAAGTAAATAGAATGGAAGCTGTATCTTCAACTTCTAAATATGATAAACTCATATAAAGTCAGTGCACTTGCAACAAAAATACATGTACAAAAACCATTTTGAAATTGTAATAAAATAGAGCGAAAACTGTCTCTCACTGTCATATTCTTGATTCTGAGCTGTAGAAACTGGATATGTATTAAAAGGAAATTCTTTTAACGAAAGAAGAAAGCATAATCCTCTTATAAAAAAGTCGTTGACGTTGACAGTGAAAAACTGTTTTTATAAGATTTGAGGATTTTATTAAACGGGGATTTCACAATAGTATTGTATTGATTGAAATATGTTACGATGGCTATGCTATTTGTATAAATTGTAATTATACATCAGATTAAAGTTATTCCTGTCTACTTTTGAGGATGTATATTGTAGAAATGTTCAAGCAGAACACTATATTAGATATTCATTAACGTTTATTGGTACATTGAGGACAGTTACACGGTTGGGACAAACATTTAAAGTAAAGGAAAACATTAAATAACATCTGAGTTACATCTTAGCGAGAAACATCTTAGCACATCTTATCAGCGTGACATCTTAGCAGCTATCTAAAAGGAAGTAACTGATGTATAGAGGGCGCTTTAGGAGGGAACTCCTATTGGACGAGAGAGGTTTAGGCGTAAACCAATCCTACAACTCGGCCGTCCTGTAATGGTTGCGACCTCGCATGTTAAGAGCTGGCGCTCAAAATATGACATGACAATCAAGAAAATATAACAACAAAATTACATCTTAAAGGAATCAGTAATTATATAATAAAGATACACTTAAATGCAAAACAACACTTAAATATTGCACACTGTTAATCAGATAAAACATGGTGAGACATCTGGATAATAAATATCTAACTAAAATCCTGAAAACACAAAAAAAAATACAAGCAGAATCGATCACTCTGGAATGAAAAGTAAGAAAGGGGGGAAAACATTCGAAAAGAAGATTAGGGTTGAATCTACAAAACGGGAAATCAAAACTAAACAAAGGAAATAATAAACAGGAAGTCATAATGTAAAAATAATAAAACAAATCGGTATGCTTTAAAGATGGAAAAAATCATGTGTGAGCTTCAATAAAAATAAATACAGAAATTAATATTAGAACTATGTTCCTGTGAAATAGTAATATGTACAATAAAATAATGAATAGATGAAAAATGCACAAGGTAAAATTATATGACACAAATAAATGTTCCATCTGAAAAAAGAAAGTTAAATGTTTATCGCTGAAATAAAAAGAATTAGTTCAGGATATTAGTCCATGGCTTCATAAATTCAGCTACTGTAGAAGTTCGATTAGGTCCATCAAAGGTCGAAAGTTTTTCTACATCGTAGGTATCATTTGGCTTAACTTTGGTAACACGGTAAGGTCCAATGAATTTGGGAAATAACTTCATACCAGGAGAGAGCATTCTTTTGATGGCAACTTGATCATCAATTTTATACTTCTGAGGTTTCTTTCGTCTTAAATTGTAGGTACGCAGGTTTTCATTTTGAACTTTATAAATTTGTTCTTTAGCCGCTTTTCGGAGATTTTCGCGTTGTTGGGTAAATTCGGTTTGAAAGTGTTCTTGTAGAAGTTGCTGGATGTTCTGATCAGATCTGGACTTCATTGTTACACCAAATAAGAGTTCAAAAGTAGTCGTGTTTATACTACGCTGAAAAGTGGAGTTGATGACCTGTTGAACCTTTGGAACAAATTTATACCACTTATGCGAATCATCTTGCGACAGCTTGGAAGTAACCGAAATAATAGTTCTGTTCGTTCTTTCGATCTGTCCATTTGCTCGTGGAAGTCCGGTAGTAACATGATGCAGTTTAATATTCTCTTCGGAGCAGTATTTGCTGAACTCATCAGATGTAAATGCTGTACCACGGTCGGTAATGATTTGAGACGGATTACCAAAAATAGCTTTTTGGAGTTCTAACTTCGTTATAACTTCACTAGATGTTGTAGATTTCGTCGGATAAAGCCATTCAAACTTAGTGAAGGAATCGGTAACTGCAAGGATATGTTTGTAATTTTTATTGGAACTGGGTAGGACTCCGAGATGATCTATATGATAAGTATGAAGAGGAGTATCTTCCTTCGGCAAAGGATGCAGGAAACCTTCTTGCTTACCAGTCTTGCGATTAGCTAATATGCATGTAACACAATTTTTAATGTATTGTTCCACTTTCTTAGTAAGTTGAGGAATGAAAAACTGAGATTTAATATGCTCTTCTGTTCGTTTCACAGCAAAATGTCCTTCGTCATGAGCATTCTTAATTATTTCTGTCTGCATAGAAGATGGAATAACAAGTAAATCTGCACCATTAATGAATTTGTAAAGGATATCATGTTGAACAACATAGTCTACAAATGATTGGTTTTTAAGGATTTCTTTTATAGCACGGAGTGTTCAGAATCTTCGTCTTGTGCACGTTGTATTTGGAGAATGAGGGGGTCAGGTGATGTTAAGGTGACCACTTGAACACGGCTGAGAGCATCTACATGTGACATTCGAGAGCCACATCTGTGTTCGATTTTATAATCGTAGTCCTCGAGCATTAAAGCCCATCTGGCGACTCTGGTACTGAGTTCTCGTTTAGTCATAGTTTTCTTAAAAGCATCACAATCAGTAATAATTTTGAAGGGAAAACCAAGAACATATACACGGAATTTTTTTAGAGCTTCGACGACAGCGAGTACTTCGAGCTCATAACTGGAGTATTTTCTTTCAGGGTCAGAAGTTTTTCTGGACATGTAATATACAGGATGAAACTCATTGTCAGTAATGGAACGTTGCATTAAAATGGCTGCAAGTCCGTCAATGGAGGCATCTGTATGAATTTGAGTATCTACATTTTGGCGGTAGATCTGCAAAACAGGGTTTTGGCAAAGAAATTTTTTAAGGTGATTAAATGCAAATCGTTCGTCGTCACCAAATTGAAAAGGGACATCTTTACGTAAAATGTTACTAAGAGGACGAGAAATAGTGGAACAAGATGATAAAAAATTTCTGAAATATCCTGTTAAACCTAAATAGCGCTGCAATTCTTTAGCATTTTTAGGTTCTGGGTAATTTACAACGGCAGCTGCTTTCGAAGGAGAAGGGTAAAGTTTGCCATCTTCAACAATATGTCCAAGAAACTCAATTTTCTTTTTCACCACAACCACAGTACTGGCATACTATGAAGAACAGGGTTCTATGATTTTGTTTGTGAGCCATTCGTTAACTTGTTTCTCGACTATGGCACGTTCGGAGAATGGTAAACGACGGGGAGGACGGAAAAGAGGTTTCTGGTCTTTAAGAGTAATGGACATCTCAATGTTGGAAGTTTTCGTTTTGTTAGGTGTATACTGAAATATTAAATTCTCAACTTGTGACTTAATGTCGAGGGTAACAACGGGTGCAATGTCATACTCTGGTGAGTCATCAGTAATAGCTAGCACAAATGGTTCGTCAGGAGAATTATCGATGGGAAATTTCGTGAAATTTATACCTGTAGGAGTTATGGTTAGTTGAGCTTGGTTAATTAAGTCACATCCAATAATTAAAGCAAAAGACATTGAGTTATTGGGAACCACACGAACAGCAGTTGTGAAGGTATGATGATCAATTTCAACATTACTGCGAAATGATCCAATGGCAGGTATTCGGGAAAATCCAAATCCAGTGAGAAAGCCATCAACAGCAACAAGTTCTGGGCTACCAATCTTTCGCCATTCATCCTCTCTGAGAAGAGTTACTTGTGAGCCTGTGTCTACAAGTCCTACTAACTGTGTCCCTAAAATTTTCACGGATTTACACATGGTTTGACAGGACTGAACCTGAGCGACATTGTTTACATCATTACCAGTGAGTTTAGTTTTCAAATTGTTTGGACAATCGTGACTTTTGTGACCATATTTGTTGCAAACAAAGCAACGGGGTCCCTTTCCTTGGTGTTCACAGTTGCGGGAAACATGATTTTTACCACCACATAAGTAGCACCTTAGATTACTCTGATTCAATTGTTTTGGTTGAGTGATTCGTTCGCGATAATTTTGTGAAGAGTCCACACGATAATTTGACTGTCGTGTTGACTTAACTGTATGTTCATTAAAATTCTTTGAAATCATGGAAGATGAACGTTCGAAAGAGCAAAATTTTTCGAAAATTTTAATTTTTTTCCCTTAAGTCAGCAATTGTCTTACATCCATACAATATTGTTTTATTGCCTCGCTGTTCAGGAATACCATTGATGACATTTTCACAGAGGGCAGATTCTTCGATATTACACTTAGAAGCGATTTCACGCATCGTAATTAAATATTCAAGCAATGTTTCGCCATTACGTAAATGTCGCGCACATAAGAGCTTATGAACATCAGCACTGTTCAACCGCTCACCAAATTCGGATAATAATTGGTCTTTCAGAGCATTCCATGTATGGATTCCAATTAAAGAATGCAATAGTTTAGCTGCAGGTCCTCGTAAAGCTCTTTTAGCTAAGGTTAAAGTTTGCAGATCATTTAATTTATATAGAGTTGCCAGATCGGAGACGTTTGATATAAAAGCTTGAACACTGTAAATGCCTTGACCTGAGAATGGTGTAAGAGAGTCTAAAATTTCACGCATAAAGTACATCGCGTTATTAATTTCGGGTAATAAACACTGATCGTTACTTGAACGCACTTGAAATGGATTACTGTTTATAGTGTTTGTTTTGTCTGCTTCCGTTTCGAGAGTGGGGGAAAGAAACTGTTGGGGTGGAGCCGAAATGTCGTCTTCCTCCTCAGCCGAGGAAATGTCGGATTTCTGCTGACTCAAATGCGGGAACCCTTGTTGTAAACATTCGTCTATGATTCTCAACAGCTGTACACTATTCTGAGTGTGGTCGATATCAATTCGAAGGATACCATCACAAATTAATATTAAATCAGAAGTGGGGAATGCAAGAATCTGTTTTTCCCACTCGGAAGAACGAGCGAAATTAGAACCGAAACCACTGAACGATCTTAAATTTGACCTATTTTTTCGTTGCTGGTCGTTTCCAAAAACAATGAAATGTAAATTCTTAATCGTTTTGGATGAAGCAGATTTTAATATACGTAACATCCGAGGGATTTCACTTAGAGTCAACATCTTGAGAAATGAACAGTTCACAATAGCAAAGAATAGTAATCAGTTGAAATAGTTTCAATGAAGTACTGTTGACTTGTATTCATCAAAAGGAGAAAGAAAAATGCGTTGCAAAAGTACTCACGATCGGATGAGTTGATAGGTATCCATTTTTTCGCAGACACGGAAATGGTTGAAAAGTCAGTTTCGTTTCAGCGAAACGCACAAACAGTTCATTTCAATCCACAAAATCGATATACATAGTTGCTTTTGATTAGCACACAACATCAGCACACATCTTGAGCTCTGCTAGGGGTTTAATTTAAGTGAACTATCTTAACTCATCAGAGGGGTAAAACGGAACCAGGAGGCTGAGACCCCATAACTGTAGAAATGTTCAAGCAGAACACTATATTAGATATTCATTTTCGTTTATTGGTACATTGAGGACAGTTACACGGTTGGGACAAACATTTAAAGTAAAGGAAAACATTAAATAACATCTGAGTTACATCTTAGCGAGAAACATCTTAGCACATCTTATCAGCGTGACATCTTAGCAGCTATCTAAAAGGAAGTAACTGATGTATAGAGAGCGCTTTAGGAGGGAACTCCTATAGGACGAGAGAGGTTTAGGCGTAAACCAATCCTACAATATCTCGGTACGACTGACAACTTGGGGCTTTTAAGTTAGTTGAAAATTGTTTCTCGATATTTAAAAAAATAACGATCGATCACAAAGATTATATCTAAGTAATTTTAATTTTTGTTTGCTATTATGTCTCGAATTCTATATAGGATACAGAAGTAATTGGATATAAGAAGTTACTCATATGGGACTCTTGAATAGAAGGACTTTTGATGAAATTGATTTTTTTTTACTTAACCCGAGCGGCACGAGATTTCTGCGTAATGTTTTTGCTTTTAAATGGCTATAAAAATCACAAGTAACGAAAAAACGCAAGGTAAAATTTTGTTGGTGTTATCAAATTAATATTTTTATGATTTGGTTTATATTTTAGAACATGTCTTATACTCTCTTGTACAAGTTCAAATACACTATAAAAGAAATCGACGCACCAAAGAGTTGTCCGATTGTGATAAAAATTGGTGGCTGTGAAGGGCATACATAGAAAAATAAACGATTAAAATTTCAGAACAAATTCATTGATTTATTTCATAGTTTGACCGTTACAAAGGGAGGAGGTCAATAAGGCGTGGGTCCACCTCTGGCCTGGATGCAAGCTGTCACCCGGCGTGGCATCGACTGAAAAAGTTACCGGATGATGTCCTGCGAAATTTCTTGCCAAATTGTCTCCAAATGTCGGGCTAAATGGTCAACATTCCGGGAGGGCTGCAATCGCCTTCCCATAACGTCCCAAATGGGCTTTATGGGTGACCTAGCTGGCCAAGGAAGTGTTGGGAAAGCTTGAATCAATAACAATTGATAGCAACACTTGCCGTGTTCGGCCGAGCATTATCTTGTTGAGAAGTAAGTCCGGGGTGTCGCAAAAGGAACGGTAACACAACGTGTCGTAGAATGTCGTCTACGGACCGTTGTGCTGTAAATGTGCCAGAAATGACTACCAAAGGGCTATCAAAAGAGATGGCACCTAGACCATAACGCACTGTTATGGGCATATGTGGAGTGCGATAGTAAGAGCAGGATCCCCACGCTGTCCTGGATGTATCCAGACACGTCTAAGGTTGTCGTCAAGACACAGTTGGAAAAGGGACTCGTCACTAAAGACTATGTCCCCAGTCAGCGCCGTTCCAAGTGGATCGAGCCCGTCACCACTATAACTCTGCACCTTCTTGGAGCGTCGATTTTTTATGCTATCGAGTATATAATGTTTCCTGTGTAAAGGTGGGAATTCAATTCATATTATCTAGACTCATGAAACAACATACTTACAAAACATTTCTGACGCTTTTATTTTCTCCATCTGTTACCCAGTTCTGAAATTCTCAACAGTACAATTGTAATATCAGCAGGTCTCGGTAGTAAAATTTTGTCTGTCGAAAGGAATTTATTTCTCTTTAATTTTTAACCCTCGGGATCCACTGCAAGGCTTACTAATAAATTGTGACCTTCTTGACAAATAGAATCTTTTCAAAGGATTATAAATTCTATAGAATGGACCATTATAATCTTTCCTAAGAATTACATTCCAAGGAATAGACCAACAGAACCTTTTCATTGTTATCCATTCTAATTTAAGGAAATGATCTACATAATCTTTCCAAAGAATTCCATTGTAAGGAAAGGTTCAATAGAATCTTTCGACTGATTCTATTTTAAGGAAAGGAGCAATAGAATATTTCATAAGGATTCTATTTTAAGGAAAGGAGCAATAGAATATTTCATAAGGATTCTAATCTGAGTATATGACTTAAAAAAAAGGTTCATAAAAGACTTTATTCTATTTAATGGGCCAAAAACAGTTTCATTCTAAGGAACAGACAAATAAAATATTTATAAAGATTGGAAGAATCCATGAATATCTTATCGAAAGATGTGGTTATTTAGTTAAGTGTGTGTAAACTTCAAACTACACTATTTGGAAAGATCGGACGACCAATGGTTTAAAAAAACAAATTTCGAAGGATACAATTAAATCACGTCAAAGTCTTTATGTGCATGTATGCACTAGAAATTACGAAAATCGACCAGAATATCAATAGTACTTTTATTAATTCAAAATATTTTCATTAGCTTTCTAATGATGCAAAGATCTTGTAAATATTCGCGATATAGTTTTGACAACAACAAAGTTTGACAAATACAAGGGTGATAGTTAGGTAATGTCATCTTATACAAACATTTTTCCCAAAACTTTGAACCCAGTTTCTAATGAACTGTGTTTTTCAATGGGTTTTTTTTTTTCAAACAGCGATACTTCAAATATGAATTGATCTATTATAATTATTATTTTTCATCGTAATCTATATAATACAGTGACTGTTTTGACTCTCAGTCAAATTTATTAAAATAGATTTTTATTTGATTTTTAAATGTTGAAATTCTTGAAAAAATGTAGATCTTTTTGCTAAAACAACCTTTTATTTTTAACGACTTGACGGAGGTTCAAAACATGAAGAATAATACTAGGAATAATTTCCAACAGGAATTGTTCATTCTGAACAAATTAGAATTTGAGATTTCACAGTTCAAAAACATGCTAATTGTCTAATTATTTATAAATTAGATTATATGATTATGATCAGTTGAAGCTGACTTTGTGACAGTGAAATGAGAAAAGCAAACACCAATGACCAATTGTAAAAAAATGGATAATTAAAGTCAAAATTAAAAAATACCTTCTAGTGTATATGTACACCTTAACGCGGCGTTTAACATGACTACAATAAGTCCCATTTTGGATATCCCTTTCATGTTTACACATATATTAACTTGCATTTGAGAGGGTTCCACGTCGAGACAATTGTGAAATGACACTCAGATCACTTCCTCTTAAGAAACCCTAAAATGATGCTGAAAATGGACCTTTAATCAGTTTGGCATGGAATAACACACATTCACAAAGTCCACGATTTCTCCGAATCTTCCACAAAGTGGTGGACATCATTGTCTTTTAAGCAACGAGTCGGTTCATCGCTGTAATGAAATTCTGAACTCGCGTCGCCTCTTTAGAAAAGTGTAGAGCTTCAATAAATGGACGTGCTTGTCTGTGTGGTAATGAGGAAATGCAGCGAAACATTCAGTTTCGAAAGTTCTTGCTTAAAGGTTCTAATCATGTGGAAATCATACAGAACTATTTTGAAAGGGAGACATGAAACGCGGTGACCTGTTAATTGCTTGGTATTATTTCACTGAGTGATAACTTGTAGGGAATCGCAATAAGTTATGGTTTTTGTTCATTGTGTTCAGGGTAAAGTCCCGTTTGGGTCTTTTTATACCCGAAGATTCATTAAGTCGCATTTCTGAGGAATCACACTGTAAATGACATAGGAATATTCTATTTTCCTTTCCTTAGAAAAGAATCCCTTGGAAAGATTCTATTTCTCATTTTCTTAAAATAGAATCTTTTGGAAAGATTATATTCGTCGTATGACGAAACTGGTTAGAAGGTGGAACTATATGTGTAAGCCTCTCAGAAAGTTAACTGTTAGACTGTATTTGAATCAGGTTGAGATGTTCCGGAATGATGCAAAGAGGCTCAGGACTTTTAACTTTCGGTTCATCTACAAGCACGTGCATCTCCGGTCATGCACTCCCTTGCTTTTACAAGATACTCTTTTACTAAAACTCTAGCCTGCCTACCAACCCCAATAAAACACAGTTTCATGGTCAATCATTTGACCAATGCCATGACCTTTATCATAGTCAATTATTACGCTTGTTTCCTTCCTATCGACACATTGACGTAAGTCCTTTTATTTTATATTGGATCACAAGCTGTTAGGACGTACGTGCTTCTATATTTTATATTCGTTAAGTCATAGCGAGAGTCAGCAAGATTTAAGATTTGTGCTAACCTATATCGCACCCCTGCAAGAAAAGAGACACAACTCAAAATTGCAGAATTTGAGAAAAAAACATCAACTTAAAGGATACTATAAAACTTACATTGAAATAGTATAAGTTTCTTTCGAATTTTAGGTAAGTATTTATGGTGGTAACTTCTATTATATTCCATAGAATAGTAATATAGCACGCTGGGGAACCTCATAGATATTTTTCAATGACATATCAAAATCTTTATTTTTTGACTTGTGTCACTTATCTTGCGATATGTTTTACCGAAATTTATAGAAGCTTTGTTAACAACCTTCGTTCTAGTACGATATTTCAAGAGCTTCAAGTATTTAAGAAAGTTTACATGGAGCTTTAGTTGGCTATGGTTTCATTTGTTTACCATATTGCGTGATTATTTTGGTTTCGATTGCAATGGATGTATAGTCATGAAATACCTCTAAACAGTTCTTCGAAGTTCAATTGATTTAACTATCAGCTTGGACAAGATTTATTTTCCTTTGTGTTTCTTTGTAACACATGTAGCACTTGTAACTTTGTCTAACGCATGTAACATGTGGTATAATGGTATCTGTAGTTCGAATTCTGGACTAAGTTTTCCCCATTAACACATTTTCATAATCCCTTTCGTGCAAACCGTACTTTAATCATTCCTTACTTTCTAGTTTTCATAAATTTGTGAAAGTTTTGCTAACTTTGAGGATTTTCTGCATTTTATTGATACTAAACAACAGTGAGTGACAGTATTATCGCTCAACCTATTGTGATTTCTCTCTAACATTACTGCACCCCAAAATTCCTATTCATACACGCCTTAGAACCTAAATATTTTTACTAATTCAGTTTGGTTTTCTTACGAGGTTTAGAATACATGCTGCTCGTAACTCGGTTCAAAACCCTCCAAGTGATTTCGACGAGATATTTCGTCCATCAAGATCTGGCCAATTTTTCCATAGATGAGATGTCTCGTCTTCTTCGTGCCGATTGAATTCCGACTAAAGCTGTTTTTTATAGTGACGAGATATCTCTTTTATTAAGATCTGGTCAGTTTTTTAATGATAAGAACTCGTCCATCAAGATTTTGTCAATTTTGCTAATGACGAGACATCGTGTCGAGCAAACCAACAGGAAGGCCCCCCCCCCCCCAAAAGGAGATCTAAAAAACTTTAGTAAGGAGAATAATTGGTTCTGTATAAACTAGACAAAATGGGTATTGGGAAAATTCTTGTCTCAGCAAACCAAAAATTCATTGGAAGACAAATAGAAAGACCGATATAGAGCCGAATGTGCGATGTATAGTAATTCAACGCAGTAATCTACAGAAGGAAATGAGAACACTGTATTGAATTCATTTTTATTGTGCTTATTATATTGTAAAATTTGTGCCATCAAAATTTCCTCATTTAAAATAAAAGCGCCGTATGTAGCAAGTTTAATAAACTAAAAATATTTTCTTCGTTTCAACTAAATAACTAAAAATATTTTCTCTCTCTCTTCGTTTCAATTAAATAACTAAAATATATTTTTTTCATTTCAACTAAAAAATATTATATTTGTTTGAACTTCAAATACGAAAAATGTTTTTCGTTTAAACTAAAAAAATTGAATTAAGAATGGCCATTTGTGTCCATTCGCTTACATGTCAAAGAGTAAGTAATGCCTTCTCTCAAAGAAAGAAAAGCATCTCAAATTCAGACCAGTATATTTAAAACTAAGAATAATATTTACTTCGTTCCACCAATTTTAAAACGATTTTCCAACTAATGCTACTTCCGGGCCTGGTCCATATCTGGATCACATCTTCATTGTTGGAAAGAATAGATGGCCCAGGGAATTATTTTTTCCTAGCCAAGTTTCCTATCGACCATTTTTTTTCCTCGAGCCATTTTTGATTTTTTTTCTTCTAACTGCTCTGTCCTCTCTAATGGGGTTTTTGCTTTGGAAGCGATGCGACGATTCTCTGAGGAAGAATGTAATGAGCGTACGTTGGAACAAGAAAATGATTAATATCAGAAGAAATAACAAAAATCAATTCTGTTTTGGAGGTTGTGCGAATCGCCACAATCCATCGCATAGACGCGGTACATGTAAAAATATGAATGAATTCAAACTTTTATGGGTGTGTACGTATGATTCTACTCTGAAACTTGCAGTCTTTTCTGTCTGATTTTTAAGCAATTCTTACTTTCTTCACCAATAGAATCTCTTCAGGTTTTACAACACAATCGTTCTAAAATATTATATCGTCATCTGACCGTGGTTCAAAATTACGTGATGTTGTCCTCGAATCTTTCCCTCGGGGGATTGATCCCGGACCGTCGTGAATAACCCGTTCTGTTTCTCCAGTACGACGTTAGTTAAAATACCTTCCAAAAAATGATTTTATTCTATTCTAAGAAAAATACCAATAAAATCTTCCCAAAAGTTATATACAATTGAAAATACCAATAGAATTTTAACAAACGATTTGATTCTAAGAAATGGAGAGAGAATTTTTCCAAGGAACTCTATTCTAAATAAAAGAGCATGTATATAATCCAAGAATTCTATTCTAAGAAAATTAGTAAAATGGGATCTTTCCAAAGGATTCGATTCTTAAGAAAGTAGCAATGGATCTTTCCTAAATATAATATACCTAGGAAAAGAGGAATATTTTCAAAGAATACTACACGAAACCGCCGCTTGGAAGAGTAGTGGATTAACAAACGGAGGGTTGCCAGTTCGACACTCGATCCAACCCAGCCTCTACAGTGTACATGGATTTTGGTGCACGTTAAATCTACAGTGTTCTCAAATGTGTTCACGTTAGTTTTATGTGAAGGTTCCGAGAGTAGGGCTACAGCTCATCTCGGATCTTTCCCATCGGAATTGATCCAGGGCAGTGGCCGATAGTGTGTTGCTCCAGTGTTACGTTAATTCAACTTCCTAT
Organism: Metellina segmentata; assembly: GCA_947359465.1. NCBI lineage: Eukaryota > Metazoa > Arthropoda > Arachnida > Araneae > Tetragnathidae > Metellina > Metellina segmentata. The sequence goes on from OX375872.1 coordinate 12,123,780, forward strand.
CTACCTATTCTATGCATAGGAACAATGAAATCTTTCCAAATCTCTTCTAAGAAAAAGAGGAACAGAGCTTTTGTACTCGATTCCAACCTCAGGACAGATGCAATAGAATACCTCGAAATGATTAAGAAAATACTTTCCAGAAGTTGGTAGGTAGGTATTTACTGAAGAACGCACTAGAGTACATCAACGGGCTATTGGTGACATTCCGAGATCATTCCCGAAGGAAAAGATCCGACGACCCCACCGCGTAATTTTGAACCACGATCAGATAACGAGGTCACATCTTAGCTGGCACCTCACTCTGCAAACTTACTTCCACACCACGCCATCGTGAGGACATTTGAGGCCACGACAGATTTAACGTGCTTCAGACACCTTTACCTTTTTACACGACGATCTTTGGTTCTATTCCAACTCGCAACATTTTTTGGAGAAAAGGAAATAATGTGTCCTTTCCTTTTCAAGTGATTCCATTCTAAAGAAAGGACTCGAAGTATTTTCTTCAGGTTGAAAGATTTCTCCAACAGATAGATGTGGTTATTTATGCGTGTGTGTTGTGGTGGATCTCAGAATCTCGTGATACCTCAGAGGTTTGATGGTAATGGTAATGGTAATTTTAGTTAACGTCGTACTAGAGCAACACAACGGGCTATTGACGACGCCTCAGAGGTTTGAATCCGATTGCCACGGATAAGCTTCCTTAACTTTGTAGATAGGAGTGATTGGGAAATAGAACAGATCGGCTCCCGAGAAGAAAAGGGTCAAGGTAGCTCGGTTGGAGGGAGTGATGGACTAAAAACCGGAGGGTTCGCGAGTTCGAATCTAACCAAAGTCCGGCGAGTACAAAGGGACCTGGTACTCGTAAAATCTGTTCGAACCTCAAATGTCCTCACTTGTCCATGGTGTGAAAGTATAGATACTGAGTTGCCAGCTCAGGTGTGACCTTGTCATCTGACCGTAGTTCAAAATGACGTGATGTTGTCATCGGATCTTTCTCTTAGGGTCTTCAATAGCCCGTTGTGTTGCTTCAGTGCGACGGTAATTAAAATACCTACCTACGTGGAGAAAAAGGTTGAACATGTAGATGGTTTTGAGTCATAATGGCCAAACGGAGAACCAATTAGCCCTCTTAGTGGTCGTCTAATATTCTGGTTCAAAAACCTCTTCCAGTCGTTATTTTTCTACTTGGGGTGATAGGCTCCTTTTGTCACAACTGGATATGTCGTCCAAAGTAGAAACGACCCGACATCTTGTCGAAACACGGAAGGTTTAAATATCTTACCTTAAATAGACATGGTGTAACACTTTATAAAAAAACTAGTAGAAATACTTGGCTTGGCTCGGGTTGAATTAATAATACGTTGATTGAAAAGTCAATTATTTTTCATAAAAGAATGTTAGCAACATTTAAGTGCACGGAAAAAATATTTTTAATATCCATTTAAACTTGTCCATTGCTTCTACAATTTACTTCGGAAATACATACATGTTGTGTATCCATCCATATAATCCATTTCATATACGTCGCACTTCTGCTGAAATTTTTTTTTTGAATGGGACTACTACAGAAGTTGATTTTGAGTTTTTGAGTGACTACAAATATTCCCGTGCATTCATTTTCAGAACTTTTACAGGATAGTCTTGCACTTAATTTTCCTATGAATATGTTTTACTTGTGCCATTTTTGTACCTTATACGAAATTTAGGACCTAGTATACGAAATTTTCGAATTTCATCATCAATGAGAGGATGGTAAATTAAATTGTTACGGCATTCGTGGCTAATTTAGTTTAAGCAGACGCAATTTTTCTTGAAAATCCCATTCAGTGGCAGGTGGAATAACGGAACTTCTGTTAGATATATAAAGCAGAGTTGAGAGACTTTTGTCTGTTCTCTGTACGAATCCACCTTTTGAACAATCTACGCAACATTTGGTACACTTATATTTTAGAACTCTGTGGGTATGATAAACTACAAATTAACAAGCGATCTATTTGTCTAAGGGGCTAAAAATTTACGGCACTCGTGACTTATTTTGAAGCAAACGCACTTATTCCTGAAAATTCCACTAAGCGGCATGTGGAATAACGGAGCTTGTGATAGAAATAAATGTCATCAGTGTAGACAAATAAAACTCAATCGATAACAATTTTTTAGTGAACAAACAGCAGGTTGATTTTACAGCGCTTTTACATAAAGAAAAGCACTTCATTCAACGAATAATTCACATGTATCTAAGTTGGGTAAGAACAGCTTCAATAAGTGGAGTAGGCAAATTCGACTTTCTGTTACTTAAGACAAAAAATTTCAATATTTCAAAATTGCTAACTGTCATATTATTCCATTATCAACAAAGTCTTGTTTAAAATTCCCTTTTTTCCAACAGACGTACAGTTTTAAATTGAACCCTTATGGTACTTTTTTAAATTCACATAAATTCAGTTTCTAAATGAAAAGCACGTACCTATTTAGAATGATAGATGTAGTTACTTGACTATGAAGTATACAGTTTTCAATAACATTCATGAAACACGAAAAAGAAATGAAATTTAGTTGATTTTAATCGTCTTTCAATTAAAAGCTATACAAAATTAATTTTGAAATATATTTGAACTAAAACGTATGACTACCCGTTTCAATTTAACGTTACCCATCTTATTTTAAAGTTATTTCTTTTAATTTACTTGTTAGTTTAATATAAGAAATTACACGCTTAAAAAATATTTTGATGTGTATTTTATTAAATCATTAAAATATAACTCCTGAATAAAATATTTCTGCAATATGTAATATACCGGAATACACTGAAAACAGAAACAAAATTCCAATCCTTGAAAAAAATGAAGAATTCTGAAAAAAAAATTCTGTTCTAACGTGTTAAATTTTGACTTCCTGAATATATTCTGAAATAGAACAATTCGACAAAAAGACGAACAATGTTGATAAAAACAATAATTTTTTTATAAGCAAAGAGAACACATATTTATAATACATGGGAATCCTCAAATATGAGCGTAACATCTCACTGTCAACTCAAATACCCAAACAAAGAATTCTAAGTCAAATTAAAAAATTAAACATCAATTCTGACGTTGCCAATGCTTCGTCATCTGACCGTGGTTCAAAATTACGAGGTGTTGTCCTCGGATCTTTCCCTTAAGGGACTGATCCCGGACCGTCGTCAATAGCCCGTTGTGTTGCTCTAGTACGACGTTAACTAAAATTACCAATTACCAATTACCTATCTGACGTTGCCAGATACCGAAAAGCAAAATTACGCTTTTATAATCAATGAGTTTTTCTTTTAGGCTTTCGTGTTCCAAGACAAAATGTGTAAGTTACGCGAAATTAAAAATGCTTTAAATATTCTTTCTTGATCACACAATCAAATATTTATATATATTATTTTCATCACAAGGTAAGAAATAAAAAGTCAGTTCAAATATAAATATTATAATTTAATTTGTTTAAATTTTTTTTTTTCGATCAACACTGCGAAAGCAATCTGAGCTGCGTATAGCAATCGTTTTATACTCAATGTTATTTCTATGACGATTTCGAATTGTTTTTGGCTTAGGCCTTAGGTCAATTTTAGGCATCTTTGGAGTCGAATTTTTCAGAATCCATTCTTAGTGCACCCCTACGGTATGAGAAGAACCACCCGGCAAAATTTCAGTTTCCTAGGACTTGTATTTCTTGAGATACAGTGATGAGTGAGTGGCATTTGAATTTTATATATAGAGATACCACCATATTCATTTCCTTTTTTTATTCGCTTTCATCGTAATGATACCTATGAAATATTGTATCAACCCTCCAATTTGTTTGGACGATATATCTCATCCAGCAAGATCTGTCCATTTTTATTAAGGTCCACTTGTCAGCTGACCAATTTTGTCAATGGCGAGATATCTCGTTATAAAGGTATTGACCAATTTTTCAGGATGACGAAACCCTGTTCTCAGTTTTTTCTAACGATGAGAGATCTCGTCCATTAAGATCGTGGATCGAGATGCCTCGTAGAGACAATCACCAGTATGAAACTTAACAGTTATCAATTTCAAAAGTAATACTAGACTAAAAACTGAGACTCAATTATTTTTTGTATGAGCATGAATTATGAAACGTGTACAGTTACCGAAAAAACTTTTCATGAAGTAATACTAACCTAAAAACTGAGATTAAGCTATTGTGTATTAATAATAGTTATGTAAAATGTACATAGTTACCAAAAACGTTTTATAAAGTCATTTATTTCCACTAAGTTTAACATTTTCGGTCAGCTATAAATCCTTCAACAATTTCCTCATGTTTTCCTCTTTATATGACTGCTCTACAATCTCATACCAGTAATACTAAAACTGAGACTAAACTATTGTTTTAATAGCAATTCTGAAACATGCACAATTCCCAAAAAACGTTTCAAGTTATTATGAAACGTGTACAGTTACCTAAATAACTTTTCATGAAGTAATACTATACTGAAAACTAAGACTAACTTTAATTTTGTATAGATAGTAGTTATGAAACGTGCAGTGTTACTAAAAAAACGTTTCAAGAAATAATACCATTCTAAAAACTGAGACTAGGCTATATTTTGTAAATATTAATAGTAATTATGAAACGTGCACAGTTACAAGAGAAACATTTCCTCAAGTATGCTATGTTTTGTAAACATTAATAGTAATTATGAAAAGTACACAGTTACCAGAGAAACATTTAGTCAAGTAATGCTGTGTCTCAATTTATTTTCACGAAGTTTACCACTTTCTGACAGCAATAAATACTGCAGTTTTCGTCTGTTTCCCCCGTATACTCTTTTCCTTACAAGTGCAGGGATGACAAATGAAGACCGACAGCACATGAACCGTTTTCATCCCGTGTTTCGAAAATCGATGAAGCAATTATCAGTAAACTGATTAAATCAGTGGTCAAAGAATGACTAGTTGACAGCAACGACCAGCCTGCAGTTAGAATTTCTCAAAACAACGTTGAAGCGTTTTTACTTGATTAGCTCCAATTGATCCTGTCTCCTTCCACACAGATTAAATGTATCTCTAAAATCAGAGGTGGTGTAGTGTGAGCCATCAAAGATAATAACGCTAAAGAGTTGCTGAGATTTGCTGACAAGCACTGGACTATTTTTGTTTTCTGTTTCAATTTGCTTTCAGACAACACCAAATTACTCGGAAGAACATCATTACTACGAATCTTTCCAAAGAATTATGTTCCAAGGAATAGATCAACAGAACCTTTCCAAAGAATTATGTTCTATTTTAAGGAAACGAGCAACCTTTCCAAGGAATTCTATCGTAAGGAAAGGTTTAATAAAATCTTTCGACGGGTTCTATTTTAAGGAAAGGAGCGATAGAATATTTCAAAAAGATTCTAATCTGAGGATAGGACCGATAGGAAGCGGAAATGTTACGCTATCTTACGAATATTTCCAATGATAGGTGCAGTCCTATGGAACACGTCTCTTTAGGTGTATACGGGCTTCACAGTAACGATGTACTCTAGTGATATTTCCCCCTTTTAAAGACACGGGGTCACTATCCCGGGATGCCCAAGCGATCGTTTCTGCTTGCGTCACACTATTCTATTCTTCAGTCGCTCTTTTTCACCCTTCAAGGCATTTTTTTTCTCGACACGGTCTTGTGTTTGGATTATCTTGGCCAATTAGCGCCATAAAATCTAAAATCAACTGATGGCCGTGGTAGTCCGGTTGAAATAGTAGGGATTTAGCAACTAGTTCAATTCCTGTAACATAAACAGAGTGTATTTATGACTTCTGCGTCCGTTAAAGTTTCCTTGGACAAACAGAACCCCTTGGCGCCATTCAACCAAACCAAGCTCTATTCTAACAAACGAAACATCTTACTACTTTGCTCCAACTTTACGGAGGCCAGTGACAATGAACTAAAACTATGTCTTTCGTTTAATGCATTGCATACAGGACAATATTTTCAACAAAGGAAAATGAATCAACATAATTTATGGTCTCTAATTTAGGTCACTGTATCAGAAAAATTGGATTGTCCCTGTATGTCCATTATTTGAGGTTGACTGTCTAAGCTTTAGCACAGCTTGGCCATAAATGGTCCATGCGCCATAAAATCTAACCCGTCTCTATTCTAAGAAACAATCGAATTCCTTGCTCGAATTTTAAGGAGATTACCCCTTCTCATGGAATAAAAACTATTCAGTTTAATTTCACACAATGCATCAAGAGGGAAATATTTACATCAAAGGTAAACAGACATAATTTAGGGTCTCGAATTTAGGTTTTATGTCTCTCCTGTCAGTAGAGCATACCTTACTTGTGTATGTCCATTACTTGACATTGTTTCATTTTTAGCACAGCCACAAATAGTCTTTTGCTCCATCAAATTCAGTCTTTATTCTAATAAATGGAACATTATACGGTTTTCCTAGAACTTTATGGAGATCACTAATGGAATAAAACACTCTCTTTAATTTCCCCCCAAGTGCATCAACAGAAAATACTTACATAAAAGGAAAACGAGTCAATCATAATTTAGGATCTCTAATTTAGGTCTTATGTCTCTACCTTCTGTGTCAGTAGAGCATTCCTTACTTGTGTATGTCCATAACTTGATATTGTTTTATTTTTAGCACAGCCACAAATAGTCTTTTGCTCCATAAAATACAGTCTCAATTCTAATAAACAAACAATCTACTACTTTGCTCGAGCTTTATGAAAATCACTTATGGAATGAAACGTACTCAGTATAATTTCACACAGTGGATTAAGGTAAACTCTCTACATCAAAGGAAAATGACTCAAATATAATGTAGGATCTAAAATTTAGGTCTTATGTCTCTCCTTCTTTGACATTACAACATTGTGTGTATGTCCCGTACTTGACATCGCATCGATTTTTAGCACGGCCAAAAATAGTCTTTGCACCATAAAACCAATCAGTTTGTATTCTAATAAACAAACCAATAAACTGCTTAGTCGAAACTTTACGTAAGTCTTTTTATCACGTAATAGAACTTACTCTTCATAATTTCATACATTGTATTAACCCTCCTGGTGGTTGATTGCCTTCATGAGATATCTTGTCATAAGCCATACTGACCAGATCTAGACAGACGAGATATCTCGTCATTATAAGAAAACTGACTATATCTTGATATCGTCATTATCAAAACTTGGGCAGTATCTTGATGACGAGAATTCGAGTCATTAGCAAAATTGACCAGATTCTTGATGTATGAGATATCTCGTTGAAATCACTTGGAGGTTTAAGGGAAAATCTCTACATGAAATGAAAGCCATTCAAACATAATTTAGGGTCTTAGATTTAGGTCTTATGTCTCTCCTCCATTCCTTGTGGGTCCATCGCTCGATATATCCTCGCTTTTATGGCATAAATGGTCCTTTGCGCCATATACAATCCAACCAGTCTTTATTCTAATAAACAGAGCTAACTGCTTTGCTCAAACTTTACGGAGGTCACTTATGTAATAAAGCTTACTCTGTGTAATTGAACAGTCAAAAAAGAGAAAATATTTACAGTAAAGCAAAACAACCCACACATAATTTAAATATACGTGTCTACAAATGGAGTTTGAAAAAAGACCTTAAGCGATTTACGCCTCGTTTATTGCTATAGTCTCGTGAAATCCTCCAAGTATAAGATTAGATATAGCCAAGAAAGGAGATGACAATTGCGTGCTAGGAAACTTGAGACATAAACTGGGCACTTCGAAAACAAATTTTTTTTTATCAGATCGCACAGTTTTTGCATCTGTAGTTTTCATGAGTGTGATTGCAGTTGCCTGCAGTCCAATAAACATTCATAACTTCTCTCACTTCGGACAAGTTTCGCAACTCAAAAAGTTCAATCATCCAATATTTTCTTAGGAGTCGAGCTCACGACCAACAACATCGTTGTTTCGTTCAAGATTATGGCTCAACGTATAAGATAAAGTTCCGAGTATTGTGGAAGGACAAAACGGAGAAATCAATAAACAGAAAAAAGTCCGGCGTTTTCAGGACAGTTATGTTCTAAGTATGTGATGGAACTACCGATGTTTCATCGCTGAGGGAGCTATATTTCGGACTTAAAGTTGTTATTCCCTTGGGGACGAGCTTTCTCCCCACTTCGATTCTCGGAAAAGGATAAACTCCGCTAGTTGGCCGCTGGATACTTCGTCACGCACAGTGGGAATGAAGTTGGTGGACAAAAAAAAATTTATTCAGAATATCCGATAGTTATGGGATGAACTTTTGTTTTAAGTAAAACAAATTCTTATTTCTAAGTGGAAAGAAAATATTCTAAAAAAAAAACCAAAAATAAACAATACGCAAAACATCACTTGCTTGTGTAAGAAATATTAAAGGTGGGTAGTTAATTAACTGGTGCAACACAACGGGCTATAGCCGACCGTCCGGGATCAATACCGAAGGGGAAGTTGGTTGGTGAATACTTTAGACTCATAACTCACATTGTAAATGAAATTTGTGTACAAGAGATTTTATTAAAACTTTTCGACATTATGTGATGAACTTGTTTTAACAAAAACAAACTTTTATATCTTAAAATAATACTCAAAAATAAATAAAGTAATGTTCAAAAACATTACTTCATTGTGTAAGAAATATCGAAGGTAAATAGTTAATTAACGTAATACTGAAGTGACGCAACGGGCTATTGGCGACGACCGTCCGGGGTCCATCCCAAAGGGAATATCCGAGGACAACTCCTAGTAACCATGGTCAGAAAACAAAGTCAACACCAGAGAACGCACTCCACTCTTCAAACTTTCACACCATGCCAACGCGAGGCCATTTCATGCCACAACAGAGTTAACGTATACCAGCCCCCGCATTTCCAATGGTCTTCGGTTGGACCCAGTTTTGAACTTGCAACTATCCGGTCGCTAATCCGTTACTCCTCCAACTGGACAACCGTGACACAAATACTGAAGGAAAGAAGATGGTACGGTATTTTTAAATAACGTCGTACTAGAGCAACACAATGAAAGGAAATAATAATGTATAACGATGAGAAATTTGGTTTAGGGCATTCCTAATATTGTTCATTTAATTGTTTTTCAGTTGATTACTTCTTGGTGATTTCATTTTGTGGTCGTGATAATTATTTTTAACACAATAGCTTTCGTTCCTCAATCAACAAATATTGACACATTTATTGACCCTATGAGCGTCGAGAGATTAGCCAATAGTTACCCCACAACACACACATGACGTCTAAATAACATTTACAAATAATTCGTTCAACCTTTAGAAAGATCTTTGGTCTTAGGATTTTATTGCTCATTTTCTTAAAATATATCCTGAAAAGATTAATTGCCATCTTCCTTGCAATAGAATCCTTTGGATAGATTCTATTGCTCCGTTAGTATCCTTTGGAACGATTCGATGGCTCATTTACTAGAAATATAATCATTTGGAACGAATCGATAGCTCATTTACGAGAAATAGAATCCTTTAGAACGATTCGAGGGCTCATTTGCGAGAAATAGAATCCAACTATTTGGTGGCTCATTTACTAAAAAGAGAATTCTTTGGAACGATTCGATGGCTCATTTATTGGAAACAGAATCCTTTGGAACGATTTAATGTCTCATTTACTAGAAATAGAATCTTATGGAAAGATTCGATTGTTTATTTCCTTAGAATATAATCCTATGGAAAGATACTGGTCATAAAGGACAAAATTACTGCGAAGTCATGTAGGGCAGACTACAGGTTGTAAGTTAGAATTATGCGTGTGAACCCCTTAGGCTTAGAGCGTTAATATCAAACTATTCCTTAATAATGCTCATAATACATTCCCTTGAAGAATTAGTGTTTTAATTGGACTTTCCCTCTATTTTCGGAATACCCTTGATAAATATTAATCCCTGTGTTTAGGCTCAAGTTTAGTATTAGTTTTACTTATTTTTGATTTTATATTATCTTAATGTATGCGTAATTACAGAGACTGTTAATATATTTTTTAGACAACGTATATTGTATTCACAAAACTAAATTACATAAAATTTTTGTGTTTTTAATGTTCTATTTGATAGCTCTTATTCTGAACTATCTTTCGCCACCGTAATTTCCAGGATAATAATGCCTTTTGAAGTGTCAGAAGAGGTATTTTATCCCATTCCTCCTGAACAGCTTTCCAGAATTATGTAAGGGTTGTGAGACGACGTTTGGATAATGCAGATTTTAAAAGTCCGAATGCACAAAAATCCATAGGTGATACATCGCGAGATTTAGTAGGGATATCAGTGAAGGGTATGGCCTTGATACCGGTTTTTTGTTCCATTTCTTTTAAGAAATTTACAGTGGATTTTGATGTGTGACTGCTAGCTTTGTCTTGATGGAGTTCCACAGATTGATGTCACTGTGGGTAAAGCGATGGTATTTCATTCAGAAAAATTGGCGATAAAATATGTTCCTGATAGTATTTGGAGTTAATCTTGACATTTTTTTCCACTCTTTTTATTTTTAACTTGCCATTATATGAAAAACCAGCAACAATCATGAATCCCTTAGAAAAACTTTCTTTCGATTCTGTGAACCATGTACTTAAATTTTTTCCTCCCCTTTTATGATAATAAATGGCTCTTTTTTTGCTGCAATCATTTAAATACACCCATGATTCATCTATTGTGACAATTTTTTCCATTTTTCTTTGGATAAGTGTTTCTCATATAGAATTCGGCAGCGTGTCCTGCGTTCAGCGATATGCTTTGGAGAAAGAAGATGCACATTGCGTTTTTTCGCTTTCTTAAGATTTAAATCAACGTTTATCATTTTGTTTACAGTGGACACCGAGCATTTTGATGATTTTGCAACTGTTCTTTGACTAGGGGGATTTTCTTTTAACATTAAACAACGTATCTCTGCAATAGTCGAAGATGTCCGTTTCTTCCTTGCTAAATCTTCATAAATATAGCCTTCGAACCACTGCTTCGTTAAAAACGCCATTTTGAATAAAAACAAACCTCTCAAGCCGCAGACGATAATTTTGACTTTTAAAAACATAGTACAACTGCAATTATTTCTTTTGAAGCAAACGATTTTTTATTACCGCTAACCAAAATCGTCTAAAAAATGTGCGAACAGCCTCTGTACTTTGTTACATTACATTAAGGAGTCTATACCCCTAAAATGTTCAATAAAACATCAGGTTTTGATTTCGGTGAATTAATAAATCTCATATTATGGAAAATATTGATTGTTAGAAATCTTTCAGCTTGTTTTTCTTAACTTTTAAGAATATTTTTAATCAACGAAAAAATCGGTTGGCACCGAAAAATTTTATTTTCTCCAGCAACGAATCGCGAGATGATTAAAATGTGTCAAGCATTATTATTTCTATTTTAAACCTCTCCCTTTCTTGAAGATGTTGCAATGCCCCCCTTTCTAAAATATCAGCGATTTAAAAGAATATAATATAGAGCGGATAAAACATGTCTACTTCATACTCTTACCGAATGTTCCGTTCAGTTCTAAAGATTGCCTTTGAATTGTTTGGGTTCAAACACAAAACAATTATAATCGAATTACGTTTTTCTGCGCCAAATTTTGAAATGGATTCCTCTTGTTTCAAATAAAACTACAAGAAAACTATTCCATACAATCATATTTCTTAATCCTCCAAGTGGTTTCGACGAGATATCTCGTTCATCAAGATCTGACCACTTTAGGTATTTAGTTACTCGTCATCCAGATATTGCCGGTATGTTTATGAATGGATTAAGATCTAATCAGCTTCGCTCAATTCGTTCTGTGTTGATGGAGACATTCACTACCTACTCGTAGAAAAATTGCCCTATTGGAAAAATTTCAAAATACCAGTATCAAAATGATACAGGAACCAGTAAAAACATACTGGAAATTTTGAAGCCGGTATGAAACCATACTGCAAATTTGGAAGCCGGTATGAAACCATACTGGAAATTTTGCCGGTTTTCAAACATATTGTAAATTTTGATACCAGTATGAAAACATGCTGTAAATTTTAATACCAGTTTTCAAACATACTGGAAATTTTTATACCAGTATGAAAACATAATGGAAATTTTGATACCAGTATTAAAACATACTGGAAATTTTGAAACCAGTTTGAAAATATACTGGAAGTATTTAAGACAGTATACTAGCTTAAATACTTGTAATTTAATAAGTGTGATTGAACATATGTGTATGGAAATGGATCCGTGAGGGAGAGATATAATAGCCCCTCTAATAAAGTAGGCGCAATCTAATTTTCAAAAGTAAAATTAGTTATACATGTTTAAATGTTAGCTGTTTTTTTAATTAACCAGTCATTTATGCTATTATCAGAGCTGGAGACAAGATATATAGTGATATATTGAAAACTAATGAGTCTCTTATGACATGCGATTGACAAATGGTTATGAACTTTGTTTAGCTGCTATTTTATGTGACACTGTAAGTAACAAATGGTAAAATAGTTTTCAATGCAGACAATTCTGGGTAAAAGTGGGAGGTAGTAGAGGATTGAAATCCATCCCATATTGAGAAAAATGACAATTTTTTAGTCAAAATTATTTTTCTTCAAATATCAACATCCTAATAATCATAGTCACCATTAGTTACTGATTCAACATTTGGAAATTAAAAATTAATTTAATTTTAACTTTTTATATGTTTAACCTAAGATCTACCATGTGAGCTTCCACACGTTTTCCATATTGCATATCCATATCGTAAAAAAATTTTCAACAATTTACTTACAGCTTCTCTCCGGGCATGTAACCCTCGGCATTCAAACCTAATTAATATATTCTCATTTAGAATATTCTATTAAAATTAAGCAGATTCCCAGCATGATATTAATTTCAAGTTGTCATTTTAAACCCGCATTTTATATTGTCCACTCAATTTCATGCCTCGTAAACTATTATACATGATGTTGATAGCCACATCATACTACATGCACTGCTCAGGAATTAATAAGATTAATTTATTGCATTGAGAATGTAAACAAAGCTACCAGTTACAGTTAGGAGTTGAAGTTATTGTAAATGGTGAAAAAGGTAGGGCTCGTAACGTAGCGCATAAACAGTACTAGTGATATCAAAAGTGAGATACCAACATAGCCATTAGCGCAACAAGAGTTTGGTAGTGACTAGTAGAAGGCACTACAAAATCCACCATACCACCCATCTTGAAATGATAGATTTCAAAGAATACACAAAATACAATTTGTCAATTTCCACAAATGACATGCAAAAAAGGCATAGCAAAAGTTTAAATAAATACAAAATAATGCTATAAGATGCAGCACAGCACCATATAATTTGAGTCCACGCTACTCTGCAAAAAATGATCTGGACAGATTATCTCTGGATCCAGATAGATGACCTCGAATTTGATTTGCAGTTCGTGATTGAGCTACACAGATTACGCATTTTCTTAAAAGAATCTAAATAATATTTCTGGCCGAAATAATTCAATGGTCTTGTTGAAAGAATGTTTGTAAAAGTCGAGGTCTGGCATATAGATTGGTGGTATGGTTGTTCACCAAGCTACAATGGCTTTCGGGTCAACTTTCACTGGTTTGATAACTGTTCAATGCAATCGTTCTCGGTTTGTGCTGGGATATGCAATTCCATGAATGGGGCTGCATTCTCTTCGGAAGCAGTTGGACAATTTAGAAGTTGAGTGCCCTGGTTGCCCAGTTGCGGCACTTCTGACAGGGGACCTGAATGATGGAGTTCTGTGGAACACACATTATTCTGGAAGAACGGACATTATTTCTGGAATGAAGGTTCCTTTAAAACGGCTTTTTTTGCGATTCACACTGCCAAGAAAGACTGCACCACTCGATAGCACAGAACATAAACTGCTCCTTGAAGAGACACTTTGACTGGCTCGCCATACTCCGGATACAATGGAATCTTCGGATCCGCGCTTGTACTGTAGGAGTACGTCGTCTTGAGTAGTTACTGTACTGCTGTCACTCAGCAACTCAAGAATATCTTGGCCGTGGGCTGCAACACGATATGGCAGGGCTTTAACACTGATGACCTTGGAGAAGGGGCGATCTTTTGTAGATTTTTTTGGATCTATCAAATACAACGAGGAGTTTGGAATTTGGTAACCCTTCCTTTCTAACAAATGTCCTCTAAATGTCCAAGATCTTGGTAGTCTCGCATAAATTTAATGTACTGTTCTTTAAGTAGTGGATTGGTAATAAAGCGTCCTTCCATGTGTTTTAAACATTTAATTGGTTGGTTTCTGGAATTTCTTAAGGTATGGAAGTTATCCCTTAAAGGAAACTTAACTATGTATCTTCCCGAATTTTCTCTAGTGTGACAACAAGAGCACAGTTAGTTGCTTTGAGGCGGCCATTTAGGAATACTTCTGGACACACATCTGCACCAAGTAAGATATCAATTGGACCAGGTTCAGGATAACTTGGTCCGTAACATGAGTTCGTATGATCATGGAAAAATTCACTCCTCTCCGTACTCGGGCGAAACTTTAGTCTGTACGCAGTAGATCAATTCACTCTGTGCTCACGGAAAACTGTCTTCGTAGAAAAATTCAGTTCCAACGCTTTTGTAACTCTATATCGATGGAATAATTCACTATGAACTCATCCAAAACTCTAGTCTGTACACGAGTCTAGTCTGTACGATATTTAGTCTGCATGATCTTTTAACCCTTCTGATGGTGGTCTCGAATGTGTCGTGTCATTAGCAAACCTGACGAGATAAGATGGGCGAAATATCTCGGCATTAGAAGAAAACGAACCAGGTCTTGAACTTGTCATCATCAAAAAATTGGCAATATCTTGATGACAAGACGTCATTAGCAAAATTTGCCAGATCTTGATGGACGAGATATCTTATCGCTAGCTAAATTGGTCAGACCTTTCTGGACGAGATATCTCGTTGAAACCATTAGGGTGGCTAAAAGTTCACTCCTTATTATGGAAAAAATTAGTCGTACGCTTGTAAAATTCATGTTAAACTCTTAGAAATATTTTTGAGAAAACTATGTAGGAACTCCCAAAGTATTGATTAAATGACTATCAGTTTCTTTCAACTAATTAAGGACATAAATAAAATTTTATTCGTTTCGGTTATAGTAGTTTTCTGAACTTCTCATAGCTAATGAAATCTTTGTTTTCATCCTGAGTACATACATAACCGATCAGCATATTTTTAACTTAAGTGTTCCCTGCCCATTCCTATTTATGTTTATCAGACGCGTTCGTCTAAATTTAGCTACTCAGAGAAAAAGTTTTATAAGAGCGAACATTTTCCTTTTCACGAGAATAAATTAAAAGGAATTTAAAACGAGAATGTGTGGCTTCTTGGCAGGAAGACAGCTGAGTTAGGAACTACGGCGATTAGACTTTCGACTAATATATATTGAATCTTCGTACAAAACTTCATTGCGTACGCGGAGAAATTCACTCTGTATTAATGGGAAAATACCCTCCGTACTTGCGCAAAACTTTAGTCCGAACGTGTGTCCAAAGTTGACTCTGTGATCATGTAAAAATTAAATTCGTACTCTGAAAAATTTAGTCTGTATACACTTGCGTAAAAATTCACTCTGTGCCCATAGAAAAATTCACTACGTACTCCTGCAAAACGCTAGTGCATACACTCGTGTCAAAATTCCGTCTGCGTTCATGGAAGCATTCACTCCGTACTCCATAATTTAGTCTGTACGCTCGTGTAAAAATTCACTCTGCATTTAAGAAAACATTATCTCCGTACTCGGAACGTAAAGGAACGTGAAGTCCGTTGTGTAAGTTCGTGACGTTCCGAACTTGAATGCCGTGAAAGAGAGCATTAAACGAACTGTTTTGAGTATCCAACTGGGCTCATTACTCTCATCTGTAGAGCATATAGCACACCATGTGCAATTTCGTCTACAGAAGAAAGTTTATCACATTCAAATTGGACTATGTGATCAAGTGGAGACAAATTCTGGTGAATAGATGAATGTTTCCTCTGAGTTGAACCTCTATTTATTTGTACGTCTATTGCCAAGTGTTTATTACAACGCGCCATATATCCAGCTGAAATGAGTGGTGTGGCTGTCCTTTGAAAGAATCCTTTGAGATGAGTCTGCTGGACCTTCGGTGAGAAAAGAATTTTTTATGAAGATTCTTTTGGTCAAGGAGGTCAAAATTGTTTAGAAGTAATGCAGCGAAGACTACAGATTGTAATGCGGAATTACACGTGAAAACTCTTAAAAGGGTTCAGCATTTTAACCTTACTGGTGATTGTCTCTACGAGGTATCTCATCAAAACAAAGCAAAGCAAAACTGTCCAGATCGTGATATCACTAGAAGAAAACTGATGAGATCTTGATCTCTTCATCAAAAATAATATCGGAAATACCTTGATGACAATATACCTCGTGGACACCACGTGGACGGTTAAAAGTTTAAAAAAGACTGGTCACAAATGTCTTTCTGAAACACATTTTGTTGATTTCAGTAGCTTCACGTTTTCGGTTCAGTTATTTATTTAATAATTAAACTATCTCTCTCTGTATGTGTGTGTGCTTTCTGAATAGTACCAAGTAATCAATGTAAAATATCAAGCAATATTGAGTCTTGTATTTTGCTGAGTACTAAGTTATCAAAGTAACATACTGAGCAATTTTGAAAATCCTATTATGGAGAGAACTAAACAGTCGAAATAAAAATGTCAGCAAATTTGAATATTCTATTCGTGAAAATATCAAGGACAAAATATGAAGTAATATTGATTACTGTACCCCCCGGAGAGTGTTAAAAAATTGAGAAATTAAAAGATCCTGGGAGTATTTAATTTTATAGTTTGTATTTTACTACGTATCACATTTTAATTGCATCTGTAATATTGAGGCTCGTCAAACTAAACGTTACACTTCGACGATGTGGAATGCTCGTGAATACAGTAAAATAATTTTAAGATAAGACATAAAACTAAATGAATTTTATTTTTTCCACTCGTAGGATATCAATTTAGGAGTGAGATGTTTACCTTTATTTGCAACACATTAAGATAGTTTTCAACGTTTTAAATTATGTGTAAACTTTTTTTTAGCTCAGAAGTGTTTTACGAATATTTTTAAGATGCAAACATCTGATATCTTTTAAATGCCTTTAATAGCTGATTTCTTAAAAGTACGTTCTTTGACACCTGAGTTTCTTTTTAAAAAGCCTATCAATTTAAAAGGCTTGGTTGATTGGCGCCAATACTTTCTCGAATTTCACTTAATTCTGAACACAAGCTGCGTACTACCATACTTTGTTAGTGTTTATTAGGATTATATTTTTCTTAGTAGATTTTTTTTGTTTCGTCCTAATATATCCTATTAAACGACAAACATTTACTTGAAGAAAAAAATATATATTTACGTTATAAAATTATTATAAAGCAGCTTGAGTCTCATATTACGAAAATAACGATGTATCACATACAGTTTAACCATTGAATGGTTGAAGCATATATACGTTCTGCAATCTTATAACCATATAGCAATGTTGAATATTCTATTCTGGAGAATACTAAGCAGTCAAAATAAAATATTTAGCACTAATGAAAGAGCATGTTGGAGATTTCTAAGTAACCAGTATAAAATATTAAGCAGTATTGAATATTTTATTCTGGACAGTACTAGATAGCCGAAATCAAGTATTTAGCACTATTGCAATAGTGTTCTGGAGAGTTCCAAGTAATCAATGTAAAATATTTAACACTATGGAGTATTGTATTCTGGAGAGTAAATCAAAGTAAAATATTGAGTGTCTCGACATAATCCTAGTAGACGTTCTACTTCTTGATCCAAAAGTCACCACTGATTGGAAGACTTCGGGAAAGATAGACACCAAGTGGGGGGATGCAAAAGTCCTTTTCAGCACTCGATAGCATTGCATCGCAAAACCCAAGTGGCTTCACACGTGTCGTGTTGTTTCAAAGATGGGAGAATTGTGTTTCTTCAATTGGGTGAAGCATTCAAAAGGGCAGATGGAGAATTTTCGACCCCTAGTATTCTTTTTTTTTATTTACGAAAGGGCAAGAATACTTCTTAGACATTAAAGACAGGTATTGTGTTGGGTGAAGGTGCTGCTGAAGAGTCAACGTCCAGTAAGTGGTTCGGAAACCTTCGTGACCTGGATCAGTTCTTTTACTAGAAACTTCAAAAATTCTATGAGCGCGGGATGATGCCAGGGAGAGGGAGAAAAGTCATCGAACAGAGAGGCATATACTCTATTGATTCAATGTAATTTTTAGTCAATAAAGTAATTCTTTTCAATTTTTGTCCACAAAGCAGTACGAATGTTTGCATCAACGCAATTTATCTTTGTGCATTAAACATAAGTTTTTTAAGACTGTGACAAATAAATTATTTTGCAGTTCCATATAAGATACAATTTTAACACTTTTCATTGTTTTTATGTACCCAAACATTTTTTTAGTACATGTTGTTTTTATTTACATATGAATCTTTGTTCGTTTTGGCGCTTGGTTCATTCAAAAACAGTCTCCCATTTTTGATAACCGTATCCAATTGGGTGGCCATATCACGTACTTTATGCTATGTGTTAGAATTCCTCGTAGGATTAACACTTAGAATAGACACCTTTAACACTCCAAGTGGTTTCTACGATACTTCTCGTCCATAAAGATGTGACCAATTTTACAAACAACGAGACCTATCGAGATATCTAATCAAGATATTGCAGAATGTTTGATGATGAAGAAACCACAATATGATCAGTTTTCCTCTAATGACGAGATATCTCGTCCATCAAGACCTGATCAGTCAAAGATCAATTTTCCTTCCTATAGAATCAATACATTTTTTAAAGTATTTTGCTGTACGTAATACTTATACTCTTAAAATATCGATTCATTGTATTTTAGCTTTGGGTGTGCAATAATACAGAGAAGCACATTAGACCCAAGAATCTGCAGGAGATATGTGAATTATCTTAATGGAATTACGGTTAATGGGGTGGGGTATACAAGCTTTTGAGTATTAATCACTTACTGTAAAGGGGATTGTTACTTACATTTAAAGGGGTTAATCACTTACGGTTGGGGGAACTCGCCTTGTTAATAACGGAAATGGCAATCCCCAAAGTAGTTCATGTGACCTAGGTCAGAAACCAAAATCCTAGAGCTATTATCTCTTAAAAATCTGCGAGTCATGCGAATTGTGAGTAGTGTAGTATTGCCCCATAACACATTTAAGGATACACAAATGGGGGCACGTTAAATCTGCCGTGGCCTCAAATGTCCTCACGTTGGCGTGTTATGGAAGTTTGGAGAGTGGGGTACCGGCTCACGTGTGTTACCTTATCAACTGAATTTAGTTCCGATTTACGTGGTGTTGTCCTCGGGTTCGATCCCGGTTGCCAACAGATCGTTGTGTTACCCCAGTGCGACGTTAATTAAAACACTTACAAGACATTTAACGACTAGATAATCACATTGATTGGGTGAAAAAATCCAGGCATTCTTCAAACTTTAGAAAGATTATGTTACTACATTCGTGGTAATGGAATTATTTGATAAGATTCTGTTCTTCCTTTGGTTGGAATATCTTTTGGAAAAATTATATTGCTCATTTTCTAATAGAAATCTTTGGAAAAATTCTATTCATCATTTTTTTAGAAAGGAATGCTTAAAAAAGATTACATTACTACTTTCATTAGATGGTAATCGTAATTTTTAATGAACGTCGTACTAAAACAACATGGAATGGTTAATATATATTAACATTGTGCAACTTGGCCTTGGAATAGAAACATTTCAAAAGAGACCATATTGCGCTTTCCTTAAAATAAATTCATTTGCAAAAATCCTATTGTTTCTTCCCTTAAAATATAATCATATGGTAATTGGTAATTTTTTAATTAACGTCGTACTAGAGCAACACAGCGGGCTATTGACGACGGTCCGGGATCAATCCCTTAAGGGAAAGATCTGAGGACAACACCTCGTAATTTGAACCACGTATAGTCAAGGAAAGATTCTATTGCTCTTTTCCTAAGAATAATCCTTTGGAAACATTTTATTTTTACTTTGGAAAATTAATATAAATAACATGAAACATCTGTTGTTTTAACATATTACATATTTTCTCTAAGCATTGCACATAAAACCTAGCAAATTTATAGATAGATAGTTGATAACGACTCACTGGAGCAACACAGCGGGCTATTGGCGACGGTCCTCGATGAATTTCGAAGGGAAAGACGCAAGGGACAGCGCCTCGTAATTTTGAATCACGGTCAGATGACGAGAACAACGCCTGAGTTGGCACCCCACTCTCCAAACTTCCACACATCCACAACGTGAGGACATTTAGGGAACGGCAGATTTAAGGTGCACCAGCAACCACGTACACGACGCTGCTTGGTTGGATCGAGTTTCGAACTTGCAACCCTCCGTTTTCTAATCCATTTCTCTTCTAACTGGGCTACCTCGGATTCCAGAATTGTTCAGAAGTATTATTTCTGCAAAGTACGAAAAGCGTCATGAAAAGGCCTTTATAAAAAAAGATGTTTATTTCCGTCAATGTGTGAAATATGATACATAATATTCATAAGCAATATATAATATGAACTCGCATATTTCTTCACTCCCGAAGTAAAAATGAAGGCATAAGTACTCAAAATTATCGAGTTGATGAGAGCCAAAATTCCCATGGCCTTGCCAAGTATACAAGATGATTATGTCTATTACACAAATTTGAACTAAAATCTTTGGTCAATACCGAACTAAGATTAAAGAACAAACGTCTCTCTCTCTCTCTCTTTCTCTCTCTCTCTCTCTCTCTCTTTCTCTCTCTCTCTCTCTCTCTCGCAAGGTACTCAATATTCTCCCTTGTCGTTCAATTGAGCTTCAAAATTCCGGTGGCTAGCCAAGTGACAATACAGTGACGGTAGCATTTGATTTTTCGTCGATTGGTCTTCTGGAATTGCATCTCGTACTGAACAATATTCTAGCGTTTGCAGCGCAAATTCGACCTTCGCGTGTTTCGTCACACCCGTACAGAGATTGAAGTGGTGCAAGTACTCAAAATTCTCCATTGTAGGTGAGCGTCGAAACTGAGGCGCCACGTGAAAATGCGAGCATCATTGCGACAGTATTTTATACCTTGCAGGTTTGTCTTTTGGGACTCCAGTTGTGTGATGAGAGTCGAAAGCCACGTGACACTGGAATTGTAGTAAAAGGGAATATTTCGTGTTTTGCCTGTTCGTCTTGGGGCGTTGCATCTCATAGCCTACAATATTATTGCGTCTCGATTATGCGTAAATTCGATTTTGTGGGTTTCGCCTCTCACGTACAAAGATTGAAGAACAGATGGTGCATGTGCTCAATATTCTCTAGTTGAGGTGAGTGTCGAAAGTCACGTGACATTGCTGCAGTATTTTAGTCTTTGCAGTCTGTCTTTTGCATTGCATCTCCCGTATTGGCGAGCGCTGAAAGTCACGTGTCTCTCCACGTGATCATAAAACCGTTATTGGTGGGATTGTTGTACACTTCACCTTTTGTTATGGAATGGAACATCTAGGAAATGCGTCAAAAAAGGAAGTATTTCATACTTAGACGTTCCTTCAACGGCATTCGATACAATGCTTAATTTCACACATTGACAAGTAACCAATATAAATATCTTCCGAAAAACAAAAATAATTATGCCCTTATCTCTAAAACAGGCATCTCTACCATTTGTAAATGTATTCATTATTGTTATCAAGTAAGTAGGTAATTGAATTTGGGTCCCCCCCCCCTTCTACTCTTCAGCAATACAGCGGGCTATTGAGGATAGACCTGGATCACAATCCCGAAGTTAAATTTCCGAGGACACCTTGTAATTTTGAACCACAGTCACATAATGACGCCAACACCTGAAATGGCACTGTTCAAACTTCCACCACACACCAACGTGAGGACATTAAGGTCATGACAGATTTAACGTCCATTATCTTCCACGTCCACTTCGATCTTTGTTTGGGTTAAATTTCGAACTTGCAACCCTCCGGTTGCTGGTTCAAGAATCCACTAACTTATCTGTTAATGCCTAAATGTGATCAGGATTTATCAGGATTGTGTGATACCTACAAAAAAAGTATTAAGGATTGAATGGATGCACTTGCGGAGTCTCTGAAAAGCGACAATTAGACGCCGCATTTCCAAGGACTTGCATCTCTACTTAGTGAATGGGATAATCGAGTCCGCAATGCGAGATTGAGCCTGAGGTGATTCAATTACTATTTTAATCTACCCACACTACGGGACTAATTGCGTCGGTTGAACACGCCATACTTTTACAGTAATGTATTGAAAAGTTTCGTTGTGAGATCAATTTTCCAGGCAAATAAGATAGTTTTCTTCTGTAGTGCGAAATCAATTTTACTATAAATGAACCTTAGAAATTTCAATGCCCATACTTTAGAGGTGCACAACCTGCGGCCCGCAAACTAATTTTGACTAAACTTCCATGGCATTAAGAAGCAAATTGACTGACAAACATTTAGAATAAGTCTTAAGAGTTTCTACTAGCAGTATTGAACCTAACATACCTAAATTAGTTAGTAAAACTCAGTATCAGCCATCCCATTAGCAAGGTGTAACATAATTATTGTTTATGGTTTAGAAATTTTAATGTTAAATATATTTGATGCTGTAATTTTTATTTCTAATTTTACTGATATCATTAAAATTTCTGATACTTATCTTTATTGTTCATTGTACTACTACTGTTATTAAATTTATAACCTAAAATAATTTGCTGAAGTACATATGACGTTCTTGAGACACATTCTTAAAAGTAATTCTGAATGATTGATCATTGCAAATGTTTGTAAACTTCTTTTTTTAAACTATTCACAATATCATTCATTTAGCTCTGTAACAAGCTCTTAGATTTTTTGAGAAAACATTTGTAAGTTTAATTTTTTTTTAAAAAGTGATTAATTTTTACTATACATATTAAGTGTAATAACAGCTGTACATAATTGGGTAGTAACACTTTCATTGTGTATGTGCTGTAACATCATTTGTGGCCTCCCATGTCCCAATCAACGGTGCGAGTGGCCCTTCTCCCCAAAAGGTTGTGCACCCCTATCATACTTAAATTATCAGTCCCTATCAATCTGAAATGAGATCAAAATTAAGACTTTCCAAGTATTAACATTGTTGACATTGCTTTACACTCACTGACAAAACTGATGGGATTCAAAGAACCTTAAGAATTTTATCTTAAACTAATGTAAATCTCGACTCTTACTACAAATCAACCATACAAATTTCTAGTTGCATTCTTAAATTTTCGTGCGAGTTGTAGTCAGGTTTGATTCTCCTAACTTTCTAGTATTTCTATCATCTCTATGTGTAAACCTTTCCTTTTTTGTGTATGTTCATTACTTGAAGTTATTTGTTTACGAGGTTTCGTCAAATGGAACCCTTTCATCATATAACTCAACCGACCTTAAAGTTTCTAATTAGACACTAAATGATAAACAACGGGAACTGAAATACCGTCAATGATAAAATGGATGTCTTAGAAGTCTTTTTGAATTTAACTTGGAGAAAATTCGTAACGCTTCAATCAGTATACTACAAATCAATTTTGCGAATTTCCATTCCCATTCTTAAAATGTTGAGATAGTCATTACAATCTTAAATGAGGCAGAAAGACATCTCAGATGTTATTACTTCTTGTCTGATCTTACGATCAACAGCATTATTGAGCAAGTGAACCTTTTGAATTTTAACTCAAAATCATTTTGTAATGCTTAAATCAGTTTTGCTACAAATCAACTGCAAGCTTCATTTTCTATTCTTAAAGCTGTGAGAGTGCCATTATCAACCTAATTTGAGGAAGGCAAGACATTACATATGTAATTATTTTGTGAATTTTAGGTGAATCCTGACAAAATTGATAACTAAAGATCTTTCTGATTTTTAACTTAAATTACGCTTGTAATGCTGGTTGTAATGCTTCAACCAGATCGACCAATCAGTTTCACAAATTTGGAAAACCTTCAAAATTTTAATTTAACCCTCCAAGTAGTTTCGACAAGATATCTCGTCCATCAATATCTGACCAATTTTGCTAATGTATACTAGATATCTTGTCATCAAGATGTGATACGTTTTGCTAATGACAAGATATACCTCGTCGAGACAACCAACAGGAAGGTCTAAAATATTTTTTTCCACAAACGTGATGGATAGACTTTAAAAAAAATTTCTTTGTTTTGCCGATTTTTGTATGATGACGCGATCAAGATCTGGTTCATTTTACTTCTAATGACAAGCTATTCGTTCATCAAGATCTAGTAGATATTTATTTTCGTAACGACGAGAGCGATGCCTCGTCAAGGGAACCACTAGAAGGGTTAAAATTATTTTTTAACCTGTCTCATAATATTTCTGCTCCAATTGTCGAAGAGCAAAAATAGTGATTTTTGTTTCTTGACCAGTTAATTAAGCTAGTTACAATCATGCTTTCAAAGTGGCACAAATTAGTTTATAAACTAATTACTCTGTCAACTTTATTGCTTCGTTTTCTGAGAACATATAATCAATGAGTTCCAAGTATATCTCCACTTCACCGTTAACAAATTACCGCGCGCATCAGTATGCACAGTTATAAACGACCAAATTTATCGCTCTTGAAGAATGAATAAGTTGCTTGCGGAAGATATCTTTAACAGGCTCTTCTGAAGGAACCTTCGTTACTTGGTGTGATTGTTTATCGCCAAGTAAATTAGTTTCTGACGTTCTAGTCAAGATGGGGTATCTAAACGTTTGGTCTGTGGAGTTAATGGTTGTTTAAATGTTGACAAAAATGGCGTCGAGCTCAATTTAGGTGGTGGTAGTGTTTGTGCTGTGGAACGTGTTTTCTGCATAAAGTGTCATGGATCAGGTGAACAAAAAGAGTAGTAACGTGACCCTTTGACTGTATTCGTCTGACGAATGAATTTCATTGTTTATGTTCATAAATGTTGAGGTTCATGAGGTTGTTGATGTTCATAAATGTTCATTTATAAATGTTGAGGCGCAGCTCTTCCCGCGCGAACGCGTGACTGGTTACTGAATCACACCTCGCGCTGCCGCGAAATCGGCAGCGAACGTGTTAAGCTAAATGCTTTTAACCTCCCACGTTTCGACGAGATATCTGTCCATCAAGATCTGACTAGTTTTGCTAGTGACGAGACATCACGCAATGAAGATTTTGCCGATTGTTTATGATAACAAGATCAGGATGTGATCAGTTTTCGTCTAATGACGAGATGCATCGTCCATTAAGATCTGGTCAATTTTGCTAATGACGAAGCACCTCTCCCAGACAACCACCAGGAGGGTGAATTCCATTAAGAAGCCTTTCCTTGTAAAACAAAATGATGAGTTGTGTCAATAGTAAAAGAAACAAACGAGAAAATTTGTAAGAGAGAAAGATTTAAGATACGTGCGAGAAATTTAGATGTTTGGAAAAATTACGTGTATGATCATGTGGTAAGTCTTTTTCAATTCCTAGATAGTCTAGAATGTCACGAATCATTGATTAACCCCCCCTGGTGTTTATATGGACAAGGTAGCTTGTTTTTAGCAAAACCGACCTTATATCAATGGACGAGATATCTCGTCATTAGTTAAAAATTGAACAGATAATTATCGACGAGAAAATCTCGTCATTAGTTAAAAACTGACCAGATTCCCAAAATGACGAAATCCCATCCTTAGTATAAATCTAACGAAACCTTGATATCGTCAAAATTAAAAATGATAACACCCTGATGAAGAGATACCTTATCGTTAGCAAAATTGGTCAGATCTCGAACGAGATTGTATCGTCCTAAGCGCTTGGAAGGTTGAAGCTTTTCCTGATTCACAAATTTCAGTATGGTGCGCTCACAGTTTTATGTATACTCTACAGAAAGTCCAAATTACGTCTAAAAGCTCTTTACTTAAGCTATACGCGTTGATCCTACTTTTACAGTCTTAAATCCAGTGTGGTACTATTTCTCTGATCGACTCAACTAAAACTTTCAGGTAAATTTGATGCTTCGGAGCACACTCGTTCCTACAGAATAACTCAGTTGTTGAAAGGTGAATTTCCAATACGTCTTTGATCGTGACTTAAATACCGATCAAAGTTTTGGTGTGAGCTGCATCTACAAATACATTTGGATCGTATAATGTGCAGTATTTCTTTAGGGATTAAATATTTGCTTAAGCTTGTTTTATCTGAAGTGTGAGGCAATAGGTATACAAATTAACGTCGTACTGGAGTAATACAGCGGTATATTGACGACGGGCCTCGATCCATTCCAAATCCGGGAACACGTAATTTTTAACCATAGTCAGATGACGAGACGACACCTGAGCTGGTACCCCACTCTCCAAACTTCCACACTGCGCCAACGTGGGCCACTACAGATTTAACATGCACCAGCCCTAGTATACTCGACGGTCTTTGGCTGGACACCTCCGATTGCTAATCCGTTGTTCGTCCAACAGAGCTACCTCGGCCCCTATCGCGTCAAGAGATCAGACACTAACTTGAGAGGTTGACAACGTTCTTGGCGCTCGCTAAGTAAATGAAAGTTACGCCAAGAATAGCGCCAACAACTGTCACGAAGAAACGCGCGGCGTGAACCAATTGCTTCCAAATTTCCAGCGTAGAGAAAACTAATATCAAGAGCAGCATTTGATTGAAAAAATGACGTTTTTATTTGTCACAAGCTTTCAAATGGAATGTTCATTTGAGCTTCCTTCAGAGTCGATCTGAAAAGTCCTCACGTTGGAATGGTGTGGGTGTTTAGAGAGTGGAATGCCAACTCGGAGTGAGACCTCGTCATCTGACCGTGACACAAAATTGCATTGTCCTCGGATCTTTCTCTTAGAGTCCGGAGAGTCTCTAATAGCCCATTGTGTTGCTCCAGTGGGATTCAAATACCTACCTACCTTACTACTGTGGGAAAATTCAAACCTGATATCCTTTTCCTACAAGAATGTTGTCCCGTCAACGTCATTGGCTTCACCCAACTCTACTCTAACATTTCAAAAGAAAATCTGCTCAAAACACTTTTCATCAATTGGTAAATAATTAATACTTTCAAATAGTCTTCCTGTGTGTTCCCTTTTACTCTAGAGTGCTCTCACATCAATGCGGAATATCGGTTTTGCAATACCGAACAATTAACTAGCCAAGCAATTTCGACGAGATATCTCGTCAAAGAGAACCGTCCAATTTTGCTATTCACAAGATATCTCGTCATCTTGCGCCGACCAACCGGTATAGTGGTTAAGGTGTTAGCCTCTAGATCGGAAGGTTCCTGGTTCGAATCCGGGTTCGGGCATGGATGTTTGTAAACGTATGGTGTAGAGGCGGCTGGTGCACCTTAAATCTGTCGTGGCCGAAAGTCCTCACGTTGGGTTGGCGTGGAAGTTTGGAGAGTGGGGTGCCAGCTCAGGTGTTGCTTCGTCATCTGACCGTGGTTCAAAATTACGAGGTGTCGTCCTCGGATCTTTCCCGTAAGGGACTGATCCCGGACCGTCGTCAATAGCCCGTTGTGTTGCTCTAGTACGACGTTAACTAAAAATTACCAATTACCATCATCTTGCGCATTTGTGTTTTTTTTTATAACGAGATCAAAATCGGGTCGATTATCTTCTCTAATGACCTCGTCCGTCAAGATATGGCCAGTTTTTCCTGTGACGAGATACCTCGTCGAGACAACTACCAGGAGGGTTGATTTAATAATTTGTAATTAACGTCGTACTAGAGCAACACAAAGGGCTATTGACGACGGTCCGGGATCAATCCCTTAAGGGAAAGATCCGAGGACAACACCTCGTAATTCTGAACCTCTGTCAGATGACAAAGCAACACCTGAGCTGGCACCACACTCTTCAAACTTCCACCCCAACCCAACGTGAGGAATTTCGGCCAAGACAGATTTAAGATGCACCAGCCACCTCTACACCATATGCTTACAAACATCCATGCCCGGACCCGGATTCGAACCAGGAACCTTCCGATCTAGAGGCTAACACCTTAACCACTATACCGGTTGGTCGACGCAGGTAAGGTAAGGTAATTTTAGTTAACGTCGTACTAGAGCGACACAACGGGCTATTGACGACGGTCCGGGATCAGTCCCTTACGGGAAAGATCCGAGGACAACACCTCGTAATTTTGAATCACGGTCAGATGACGAAGCAACACCTGAGCTTGATCGACCCAGGAGGGTTAAAAATAAAAATATTTAATTGTTCACAAATTGGATCGATAAGAGCTTCAAAACATGAACCTTCATTTTGACGACTTTTAGATGAGTCTATCAAGATCTGGTTCGTTTGGCAATTGACCATGTACTTCGTAGGGTATGGTAGGTATTTGTAATTAACGTCACATTGGAGCACCACAACGGGTTACTGATGACGGGTAAGGTAAGGTAATTTTAATTAACGTCGTACTATAGCAAAACAACGGGCTATTGACGACGGCGGTCTGGAGTCAACCCCAGAAGGGAAAGATCCTAGGACAACAGCACGTCATTTTGAACCACGATCAGATGACGAGTTAACACCTTGGCTTAGGTTCGAACTCGCAACCCTCCAGTTGCTGGCCCGTTGCTCTTACGACAGGATTACCACGGCCCGAGAATCACCAGCAGGTTATGAAAGAAGTTTTGTTCATTTATTCACACATTGTACGGATAAACTTATGAAAAATATTTATCTTTACTTTTCAATTTTGAACCAATATTTTAATGGAACATCTGCTCAATGCAGGGGTCTCAGTGGATATGCCCACTGGTCTAGCAACCTGCGAGTCTTAGAAGGTTCGATTCCTGTCTGGTAAGTTGTTGTATTTTTCTGTTCAGTGTCATTGAAACCTTTTTTCGTAATGGGTCGTCATCTGACAGTGGTACAAAATTATATTATGTTGTCCTCGGATCTTTCCTTCGGGTTTGATCGTGGACCGCCACCGATTGCTCGATATATTGCTCCACAGAGATCAACGTTCAATACAAAACCTATCTACCTATTTAATCGGTACTGTCTGCCGTGTGTCTGGTGCTGCATGGCCAAATATGGCCCCACAACAAAAACTTCCCTAAAAATTCAAATCCTTAATGTAAGTGGTTGACTGATTTGATGTTTTAAGGCGAAGGGCCATATTTGGCCATGCAGCGACAGACACATTTGTTAAACAATACCAAGGAATATAATAACACGCACAATAAAACCCTTCACTCTGTCGACCAATCGGTCAGGTGGTATGGTTAAGGTGTTAGCATCTATATCGAATGGTTACTGGTTCGGGTCAGTGCATGGAATCAGTCAACTGGCATGGTCAGTGTTTGTAATCGTATGGTGTAGAGGCGGCTGGTGCACCTTAAATCTGTCGTGGCCCAGAGTCTTCGCGTTGGGTTGGTTTGGAAGTTTGGAGAGTGGGGTGCCAGTTCAGGTGTTGCCTCGTCATTTGACCGTGATTCAAAATGACGCGGTTTTGTCCTCGAACCTTAAAAGATTGATCCTGGACCGTCGTCAATAGCCCGTTGTGTTGCTTTGGTACGACGTTAGAACGTTATAGAGAGAGAATTTAATAAAATAAAGAAATCCTTCACTGATACATCAAAAAAGAAACGCGCCCAGGGAGGAAAGCATCTGACAGGAATGGAACCCTCCAACTCGGAGGTTGCTAGCGCGGTGGACATACACACTGAGCCCTTAATGCAAGATTCCCCTCGCATAAACGCGATACCCACCTGGAAACCTCAGTGCAACTCCTTTCGAAAACTTCGCACCCGAACAGGTGATCCTCCTTCCTAAAAAAAGTTCGCATCATCCCCATAACGCAAATGTTTGCTCCAAACAAAAAGTCCCCTCGAATCCTGACATTTTAAACGGAGCTTTTTGCTTCTTGTTTCGCTGCTCAGTTGTTGCCTGTGAATGTGTGGCACTGGTATCGCAGCTTTGCTCGACCTTTGACCTTTCAGGCGGCATTCCGTGTTGGGAGCCACTCCAGTCATTCGTGTAAATAAAAAGAATCACCTTGAAATGCGTTCGAAATGCCTTTATGCATATATAATGGGGCGGAGGGAACGGATCAATCAATGCATGTCAATCTCTTGTATGTGTATCTCTTTAAGTAACGTCTTGTTGGGGTGGAAATACGAGGTGATAAGGCACGTTTCGAATGCAGCTTTGGGGCTCATTTTGGGACTTTCAGGTTCGTAATGAAGCGGTGAGAAAATTAGAATTTTTCGATTCCGGTGGGAAACGTTTTTAATGTAGTTTGAGTGGTGATAAATTATATTATATCTTATGTAGAGTTTAAAACCTTTAGGCGTCTATATAGAGATTTGAGAATAGTGTAATGTTGCTTTTACCCCTTTCAAAGAAAATAACCGTATCTCTCTAAATATACCATGGATACTCTTTCATCCTTTAGAAAGATTCAATTGGTTCTTTCCGTGGAATAGAATCCGTTGGGACAATTCAATTGGTGATTTCCTTGAAATAGGATAGTTTGGAAAGATTCACTTGGCCATTTCCTTAGAATTGAATGCTTTGGAAATATTCTATGGGTTCACTCCTTGGAATAGAATCTTCTGGAAAAATTCAATCGGACATTTCCTTGAGATAGAATCCTTTGAAAGAGATTTTACTCATCCTTTCCTTGTGGAATACAATCTTTTGGAAAGAAATTTAATTCGTCCTTTCTCCTTAGAAAGGAATCCCTTCGAAAGATACTGTTAAGCTTTTTTGAGAATAGAGAATCCGTATCAATCAATGCATGTCAAGGTGGAGCCGATTTTGAAACTAGCATCTCTTTAAATAACTTCTTGTTGTGGTGTAAATACAAAGTTATAAGGCACGTTCTGAGTTCAGCTTTTCTTTTGGTCATTTTCTACAATTCAGATGCATAATAAAGAATCCCGTGAGGGAATTCCGATGTTTTAATTTTGATGGAAATAGATTTTAACGCATTGACTAGTGATAAGTTATATTCTCCCTTATTTAGTTTTGAAAGTTTAAAATTTTCGAATATTGCAAGTCAAGAGATTTTGAAACGAGTATCTCTTTAAGTAACGTCTTGTGGTGGAAAGACGATAGGTTAAGGTGTCGGTCTGTTTTCAGGTCTCGAAAGCAGGTTTGCTGCACATTTGTACCTTTCATGTGTGTAATGAAGCGAAAACGGTGAGGAAATTGGGTAAAGGTAATTACTTAAAGTCGATTGGACCAACCCATCGAGCTATTGGCGACCGGTTCAGGACCAACACCAAAGGGAAAGGTGATAGGTATTTTAATTAACATCGTAATGAGGCAACACAACGGGCTATTGACGATGTTCCGGGATCTTTCCCTTGGGGCGTCGTCAATAGCCCGCTATGTTGCTTCGACATTTATTAAATTGCCCTCCTACCTACCTTGAACAACGTAGTTTTTAGCCATGCTCAGATTATGAGGTTACACCTGAGCAGGCACTCTCCAAATGTCCACTCCCACCAGCGTGAGGACATTTGAGGCCACACATTTAACGTGCACTCCGATTCCACTACGGTCTTTGACTGGACCGAGTTTCAAACTTGCAACCCTCCGGTTTCTAGTCCGTAACTCTTCCAAATGGGTTACCCCTGCCTAGGGTATGGTATGGTGTGGTATTGTAATTAAACTGGAGCAATACAACGAGCTCACCGCGTCCCGATAGAGAAATTAAGACAAATGAAGTATTGTGAGTTCGAATCTCACTGAAAATCATCGTGTACAAAGGGTGCATGTTAAATCTGTCATAGCCTCAAATGTCCTCACGTTGGCGTGGTGTGGAAGTTTGGGGAGTGGGGTACCAGCTCGGGTTTGGCCTCGTCATCTGACCGTGGTTCAAAATTACGTGCTGTCCTCGGTAATTTGGTAATTTTTAATTAACGTCCATAAATTAACCTACCAAGGTTGGTAGGTAGGTATTTAATTAACGTGTCGCACTGGAGCAACACAACGGGCTGTTGGCACAACTCCACGCAAGTTTGATTCACGGTTCGATGAAGAGGTAACACTTGAGATGGTAACCCTCTTTCCAAACGTCCAACCCACGCCAACGTGAGGACATTTAAGGTGACGATAGGTTTAACGTGCACTACCCCCTTTGTTCATGATGGTCTTTGGTTGGATTGGAACCCGCGACCCACCCACCCGGTTGCTAGTCCGTTAATCTTCCAACCGGCCCCCACTGCGTGGTGTTGACCTCGAATCTTTCCCTTTGGGGTAATTTTATAATTTTAATTAACGTCGTACTAGATAACGGGCTTTTTACGACGGTCCGGGATCTGTCTCCTAAGTTCAATTCCTATCTCGGAAGTAAAACGTAAAACTGAATCCACAGCACGGATACGATTTTTGCCCTCCTCCCTGTTATTTAAATTCTAACATATCACAGCTACTTATTATAATTAAACCACTTAAAGGGTTAACTTTGAAAAAATTGTTCTTATTACATCAGCTATAGAAACTTTACAAATCCGGACTACTATACAAAGGCATTAAAATTTGTAGCAATGTTAATCAAATTCGAACTGATGAGAATAGTACTTCTAATGCAAAAGTACACTGCTGGCCACCGTAAATGCAACACCCTGAAGGAAGCATGCAAATAATATGAAATTTACAACATGCATTAGCGGAGGTGAGATATACAAATGATTAGAATTTCAGCGCAGACGCACATCACGCGCGCCTGTGGCGCCACTTCAAAGCGCTATTTAAGGCTTGGAGATTTCGACGATTTCAAGTACGGCAATTGTGTTTTTCTTGTGGTTTAAAAAAAAAAGATCAATTATGCCTCGTAGAAAACAGCGTTCATCTTTTGACCAAGTATCCGAGTTCGACAGAGGAAGGATAGTGGCCTACCGAGATTGTGGATTATCTTTCAGGGAAATCGGTAGTCGTGTTGGATGAAACCAAACAATTGTAATGCGGATATGTGATCGTTGGATGCAGGAGGGCACGACGGACCGACGTGTTCGATCGTATCCACCTCAGTGCACCACTTCACGTGATGACAGGCATATTGTGCGTATGGCAGTGACGGATCGCTCAGCCATGTCACGAACCATAGCATAGCACATTCAGTCTGTAACGCATCATCCAGTGTCTGCGCATACCATTCGACGCCGTTTACAGCAGAGTGGTCTGTCCGCAAGACGTTCATTGCTTCGTCTACCCTTGACGCAGAACCACAGACATCTGCGCTGCCGATGGTGCGATGAAAGAAGGATGTGGACGGCAGAATGGAATGAAATTGTCTTTACTGACGAGTCACGCTTCTGTCTGCAACCCCACGATGGTTGGATTCGAGTCTGGAGACACCGTGGAGAGAGGATGCCGAACAGCTGCGTTATGCACCGCCACACTGGTCCTGCACCGGGTATTATGGTATGGGGCGGTATTGGATATCACTCTCGCACTCCTAGTACGCATTGCCGTTACTTTAAACAGCCAGCGCTACATCTCCGAGGTGTTGGAGCCAGTTGTCCTTCCTTACCTTCAGGGCTTGCCCACAGCCATATTTCAACAGGATAATGCGCGACCACACGTGGCACGCATTGTCCAAGGGTTCTTCGTCAATCGCCAGATTGAATTGCTTCCCTGGCCAGCTCGCTCTCCGGATCTTTCGCAGATAGAAAACATGTGGTCCATGGTTGCTCAACGATTGACCCAGATTACATCCCCAGCTGCCACACCAGATCAACTTTGGCAACGTGTGGAAGCTTCTTGGTCTGTTGTACCCCAAGAACACATCCAAAGTCTCTTTGAATCAATACCGAGGCGTGTGGCAGCGGTGATCTCCAACAATGGCAGCTACTCTGGCTGCTGATTTTGGCAGGAACCACACTTCACAGAAGTCTATAAATTTAATCATTTGATACTTGGTCAACATGTTATCTACAAAATAAATTTTGTTGTGATATCTCTTGTCTTTCTTGGTGTTGCAATTTGGGTGGCCAGCAGTGTCTTACATCGAGTTCAAAATCTAGATTTTAACGCTCACGAATAGCTTGTTGTGTGAATAGCTACAGTGCGACGTAAGTTAATTAACGTATTTTGTCCATAAGACTAATCCCTCTTTTTCCTTTTACATTTGTTACTTATCGTTGTCTTGCGTGAGGCGGAAATTGGCCAAACATGGCGCTATAAAACCTCAACGCTAAACCAATCTTTTACGCTTATACATTTCATGACCGAATTTTGTAATACGGTACACCAGCACCCAAATTAAAACCTATACCAACGCGCTCAGTCAATGCCTCCCTCGGAAGTAAAACTGAATCTACAGCACGGATACAGACCGCGATTTTTGCCCTCCTCCCTGTTATTTAAATTCTAACATATCGCAGCTACGTATTTTAATTAACGTAGTACTGAGCAGCACAACGGGCTATGGGCGACGGTCCGCGATCAATTCCCCAAGGGAAAGATCCAAGGGCAACACCACGTCATTTTGAACCACGGTCAGATAAGAACACCTGAGCTAGCACCCCACTCTCCAAACTTCCACACCAACGTGAGGACATTTGAGGCCATTACAGATTTAACGTGCACCAGCCCCCATTGTACCCCATGGTCTTGTTTTCAGATTCGAAATCGCAACCTTCCGGTTGCTAATCCGATTTTCTTTTAAACGGTTTACTGTGGCCCTCAACATGTCGTTCTTAAAAATTGCACTTACGCACAACCAAGTAGCGCAGAGAGAGAGATAGGAACCGCTTGACCAATGATAATTTTGAATCAATTTTGCTGCAACGAACCAAATATTAAAACAAATGTGAAGGTAGGTGGGTATTTTAATTAGCTTTGAAACACAGCGGGTGTTATGTGGTCTTAAAAAGTCTGCGAATCTCATCTTCAGGAGGTCCGTTTTGGCATAGTAACGGATTAGCAACCAGATGGTTGCGAGTTCGAATCCCACCAAATACCGTCGTCTACAAAGGGGACTGTTGCCCGCTAAATCTTTCGTGGCCTCAAATGCGTTGGCCTGGTGTTTCCACAAGTGTTGTCATTCAACCGTGGTTCAAAACTGCGTTGTCGATCTTTCCCTTGGGGATTGATTCGTAATGCCATTATGTTACCTCCAGTGTGACATTAATGAAAATACCTCTCTACGTGATCTACAGGCATTTTCTGTATGTATTTTCCACCATCCCCCCAGAGCATCAAACTAAATATCAGCCCTGAAATATCAAACACCTTGGAAAAATATAACTTACTACTCTTTATTTTACCAGTTATAAATGAAGGTATTTCTCAACATCAAATACAGACCACAAGCATACATATGACGATCTGACAATATCGAAAACTTTGATATATATAGCGTGAGTAAAGGTCATTTCCTTCATGTATTCGACCATTAGGACCGTATCTTAACCCATTATGTAGATTATCCAGTTAAACTTTACAAGGCCCATGTACTGTAGACGTAAGATTATTGTTAAGTTTCATTTACTCGCTAATATTTAGTGCAAGATCTATACCAAATGTGGGGTATAGTTTCTTTTTAGTTTTGGATCGAACCAACTAGATCCTGGGGACAGCTATTGATCTAATGTAATATTAATCTCATTTTCAGAGGGTTTCACGTATGTGGCCAGGAGAAACGTTGTCTGAATTGGAAGATGTGCTTGTTTGGTTAAATACTTTATTTTGTACAGCCGTAAAAAATAACCGGCTCACCCGATCGCAATTGCACAATTTACATCGCAGAACAAAATGGAAAGTAGCAATCGATAGGGATGACTGTTTTCTACAAAAATCAATACTTAAAAATTTTTTGTCTAAGTGGCCATCTTCATATTAAATTGTGTGCTTGCTCCGATAATTTCAATACGAACCCAATACTTTTATCACAAATTTGGATTCTACACACATTTTCAGGCGGATTTGATAAAGAATGAAAAAGACGAACAAATTGTCAGTTTTCAGTCGTGATTTTTTAAAAGGGAATTTTTGCAGCTCGTCGAGTTTTTTTAGAAATTTCAACTTGGTTTCTAATAATATTTTTTTGAAATTTCTGGAAAAATCGGGACATTTTTGTTACTTTTTTGTTAAAACTGTCATCTACATAATTATTACTATTAGTTTTTAAATTTGAAAACACCACAGGAAACCTGAGAATGTACTCTTTCTTACTGTACAATTATTTTTGAAATTGGTTAATAAATAAATTCGATGCGATCAAAAGTTGGTCAGACAAATTTCGTACTTTTTAGATCGCGGAACGATAGCGTTCATTCTTATTTACAGAAATTGAGGTTATATTTTCTGACTAACTGGTTTGCCAGATGGCCTTGAAACTCGCTGTGACGTCATGCTCGTTTTTTCGATCGATTCTCAGACGGTTTGCCGATTAAGTACAGATCATAATATTACGAGATTAACATGGTTTATTCAAAATTGAACAGGTAACAAGATGGAAATGATTTGATTTTTTACTGATGCGGCTATTGGTTTAGGGTGGATTAAGTGTTAAAGGGGAAAAAAAGCAAAATCACTTGCGACAGGAGTGTTGGTTTGCGAAACAAACCAAATGAGATTGCGTAGCAATCACCGGGGGTTGCCGAGAGTCAGCGAGCAGGGAGCGGAGCCCTCGCTGTGACGTCATGGACCGGAAGGTCAAATTAGGACTATACGAATTAAGACAGTTCCGCCGTGGCAAGAGTCTGCGAAAGAAGTGTTGGTTTTCGAAGTAAACCAAATGGGATTGACAAGCGTTGACGAGCAGGTAGTAATGAAAAAGGCGTAAAATTGACAGAAAATCCATAAAAGCCATTTAGGGAGCGTGTAAGAATTGAACTCTACAGTAGAAATGGCGGGATCCGATCAGATAGTCCGGGAGTATGTGTCGCTTTTCAACGATTGCTTGAGGAAGGTTAGTTAGAGTATGACACTTGACTATTGTTACAATCCTTACCTACAGTAGTAAAAGTAGGTTGTTAATTAATTATGTATCAGAAATATCTGAATTATGAAGTTACAGTATGCCTATCAAAGATGATAAAATATCCTTCACACAAAATATATAATAAAATAAATAGGCTTTTTAATAAATCATTTAATAATATTATACAATCACATTATAAATATTAATATGATGTGTAGTGGCCATCGCAGTCAATGACCTGTTGCAGGCGCCGTGGCATGGAGTCTATTAAGCTGGCGATATGGTCAGAATCCATTTTGATTGAATCCCAGGATGTGTTGGCAGAGATAATTTAGTTTTCACTTTGTGAAACAATCCCCAATAACGATAATAATCATCGAATTTTGCAAACAGTCTCACTGCGCAAAAAATTTGGAATTCTGATATTTCAGTAACAGTTGAATAGCATGGAGTCAAATTTTACACATGTTTCTATTCATAATTTTTATGAATATTAATTTCATAATTAATAAAAAATAGTAAAATTTAGTTTGATAAGTAAAATGTTTATAGATAGTGTTTGGGTTTCGGGGTAGCAAAGGTAATGGTAATGGTAATGGTAATTTTAGTTAACGTCGTACTAGAGCAACACAACGGGCTATTGACGACGGTCCGGGATCAGTCCCTTGAGGGAAAGATCCGAGGACAACACCTCGTAATTTTGAACCACGGTCAGATGACGAAGCAACACCTGAGCTGGCACCCCACTCTCCAAACTTCCACGCCAACCCAGCGTGAGGACTTTCGGCCACGACAGATTTAAGATGCACCAACCGCCTCTACACCATACGCTTACAAACATCCATGCCCATTCGAACCAGGAACCTTCCGATCTAGAGGCTAACACCTTAACCACTATACCGGTTGGTCGGCGGGGGGTAGCAAAGGATGGAATTATGGAATAAATCTGTCGTGGCCGAAAGTCCTCACGTTGGGTTGGCGTGGAAGTTTGGAGAGTGGGGTGCCAGCTCAGGTGTTGCTTCGTCATCTGACCGTGGTTCAAAATTACGAGGTGCTGTCCTCGGATCTTTCCCTTAAGGGAATGATCCCGGACCGTCGTCAATAGCCCGTTGTGTTGCTCTAGTACGACGTTAACTAAAATTACCATTACCATTACCCTTAGGGGATTGATTCCAGACAGTCGTCAATAGCCCGTTGTGTTGCTCTAACACGACGTTAATTAAAATTACTTACCTTGTGTTATTTCATTGTGACGTTAGTTAAAATACCTACCGTCTCTCCAATGAAAATTCTAAACCTCTATTGAGTCTGAGGGTACAGTAAGCAAGGGAAACACCCGAGTGGTTTACACGCATAATTCCACCTTGCAACCTGCAGTGTCCCCTGTCTGTTACTTCTAACACGTTTTCACCTGGACCAATAGAATATTTACAACGGATTTTATCACACGGGAAAGACCGACAGACTCTTTCCAAGGGATTCTATTACGAGGAAAGGATCAATAGAATCCTTACAAATAAAATATTCTAAATACAGGACAGATGGAATCTTTCCAATAGATTCTACTATAGGGAAAGGAACAACAGAATTTATCCTTTGAAAGAAAATATTCGAAGTACAGAACCAATAGTATATTTTTTAAACTTGAAAGTATCCATAGATTATTTAGAAAGATGTGGTTATCTAGTCATTTAGGATGTTGAGGGTGTTAAAGCAACCCTACATCACTTGGCTATCTCCATTCACCAATATTTAAACGATCCTAAAATTTGTCAATGCCATTTTGTACCAAAATGACAGAAAAATACGTTCAACTGTCCTAACACTTCAATCAGCTTAGTTTTACAAAAGAATTCCTTTCACTCGATTGACTTCCCACCGAAAAGGGATGTAAGGACTCAGCGATAAGCTTCATTTACTTTAACCAATGCGGAATACCACATTTGTGCTAGTTTTTCGGCATTGAAAATGCAATTGCTCTTACCCTAAACCTATACTAGACCATTAGTAACCGGAATTTGATTGATGTTCCTAAAGTCAGCTGGATGAGAACATCTGCAGATGACGATTTCTGGAAAAGCACTTTTGATAGTAATGACTTGAAGCGACGTTACATTTCGCAATGAAGGCAGTTAACATTTATTTTGTCATTTGACTTCTTAAGAGTTGATGCCTTAAAATAGCATTTAGCAGAAACCTTGTACTTAAGATTTGAAATAGCATGAGCAGCTGAAGGTTGCGAGTTCGAATCCAACCAAAGATTGTAGTGTCTGAAGGTACGTGTGAAATCTATCAGGGTCTAAAATCCCCTCATGTTGGCGTGGTGTGGTCATTTTCTGACGGTGGCTTATAAGTACAAGGTAGCTTCGTATCTTTCCCTTCGGGATTGGCCCATTATGTTGCCTTAGTGTTAGCTTAATGTGAAATACCTAACCAATCGTAAAAAGAGTCTCCAGGTTGCTACATGCATAAGAGATCCGATAGAGGTATGTTTTAATAATTTATTTCCTCGACTCAAATTATTTCGACGATGTATCTCGTCACCAAGATCCCATTTTGCTGATGATACGATAGCTCGTCTTCAAGATTTGACCAAGTTTTCAAATGCCGAGAATGCCGCGGGGACCCAGATGAAAGAGTAATGGATTAGCAACCGGAGGGTTGAACACCGTCGTGTATAAATGGGGCACGTCCAATCTGTCGTGGCATCAAATATCCTCGCGTTGGCGTGGTGTGGAAGTTTGGAAATGTGGAGTGCCAGCTCAGGTGTTGCCTCGTCATTTAAACGTGGTTCAGAATTACGTGGTGTTGTCCTCGGATCTTTCCCTTAAGGAATTGATCCCGGACCGTCGTCACTAGCCAGGTGTGCTGCTTCAGTATGAAGTTATCCTCAGCGTGAAAACCATCAGAGGGGTTAAATAAGATAACATTAGGAGGGACCCTTTGGACAACTCTATTGTATTCTAACATCGTTATGGGATATATCCCATCCACAACCTTATTCTCCAACTACATCAGTGTTCCTGGTGTGCCTAACAAAGGACCCTTTGCTTCAGGGCAGCCCAGGAGGTAGAGTCTCGGATTAACAACTGAAGGGTTGCTAGTAAGAAAGTATATCCAAATGACCGCGGATGTTCAATCGACCTCGTATTTCCTCACGTTGCTGTTGGTTCACCTACCCACGTTCACGGGTTTTAGCCACCACTGACCGTGAGTGGAATTGACGAGGTGCTGTCCGCGGAAATTGCCCTTCGGGATTGATCCCATTAAGCTGCGCAGTTAGTAGTGATGCAAAAAAACCAGGAATTTTGAAGATAGTAATAAACTTTGGAGTTGTGGGGAAAAAAACCCGGAACATTAGGAATATTGAGGGAACAAACTAAATCAACCATTTTTATAACATCAGTTTTTAATCAGTAAAGTGCATATATAAGATACTAGCCACTGCGTGGCAAGCACGGCGTTGCCCATGATAGTTCTTTACGCGAGGTTAGGTGTGACCACTGCTCGCTAACCCCCAGTGATTGCTACTAATTCCCATTTGGTTTCCTTCGCAAACCAAATTATGAATATTATGAACTATAGTTTCCTTCGCAAACCAACAACACGGGCAACGCCGTGATGGCCTCGTCATTGTCAAATTCGGTCAAATTCCAATTGCGAAGAGATCCAATCGGCGTGACATCACAATCTCTTGCGAAAATATAAATATTTAATTGAAAAATTATTTATTAAAAGAAAAGCAAACGTGTTAGGTATCTATTGGTGTCAAATTTACCGCAGATTTCATATCCGCTGAAATTTTCAATCTATCTTTAACGATCCCGATTTTACTAAAAAGAACTAAACAATGCCAGCCAAAATGTCGGGTTTTTTTGCTTTCTTTCGCTAAAATCGTAAGAGGGCAGGAAATGTAATCTGTTTATTATTTGAACGCGAAGTTAGACGTAACGTCACAATCTTGCGAAAATATAAAAGATATATTTAATTTAAAAATTTTATTTATTTAAAGGATATCATATTTTTAGGTATCGATCTAATGGGAAATTTTCCGCAGATTTTAAAACCGTTGAAATTTTTACTGTATCTTTAACGGTCTAGGAGATGGAAAAAAGAACTAAATAAATAGTTAAAAGTTTATTTGGTATTTTTTATCGTCTTCTGGGAAATCATTCCTCTTCGCAAAATGAAAACGGAAACG
The DNA here is from genome assembly GCA_947359465.1 of Metellina segmentata. Lineage (NCBI taxonomy): Eukaryota > Metazoa > Arthropoda > Arachnida > Araneae > Tetragnathidae > Metellina > Metellina segmentata. The sequence continues at coordinate 12,164,933 of OX375872.1, forward strand.
GAAAAAATAAATTTTGAATCTGTGATCTTCTATGCTGTTGCATTCAATAATAATTAAATTTCATTAAATTCATTTTAAAATGTTCTAGATTGAATTTTAAAATTCTCTGCGACCCAAAAATCGCAAAAAAAATCGGACTACCTGTGTGCCAAATCTCATTATTGTAAGTGCCATAGATTCGTCAGGACTTTGCGTGCAGAAGAAAAACAGACAAGCACTTCCTTATATAATATTATACTAGAATTGTGGATGAAACCATGTTTTAATATGTTGCACATCCCGAATAAATAGCTAGATCAATAATTCCCAACCAGTGTGCACCAACCAGGCTCAGCTTTTTCCTAACGAAAACTAATATTTCCAATCCCAGTGGAGAAAACTGTAAGTGCCATAGATTCGTCAGGACTTTGCGTGCAGAAGAAAAACAGACAAACAGATTTAATGCAGATTTAATAACACATTTAAGAAGCTATAGCAGCAACCATGTTTGGTAGAAATTAATGGTGAATGAGATACAAGAGTTTTGGCTACAAAATATAAATTTCGATAACATATTTCAAATAAAAAGTATTATTTTTGTTAGTTTTTAATTATTCATGTTATTTTTTAATTATTCTTGTTAGTTTTTAATTATTCTTGTTAGTTTTTAATTATTCTTTTGTTAACTGTTCTGTAAATTCTTCACATTTCCAGTACAACAATATAACCTACTAGGGGCCCTCCCCCTGCTCGCTGACGCTCGCCAACACCCGGAGGATTGTTTTGCAATCCTATTTGGTTCGCTGCGCGAACCTTACTCGCTTAGCTCGCATTAATGAAGACATATGTCCTAGCAGAAGGGATTGTTTACAAAATATGATACTCCAAAAAAATATTTTTCAAATATAAATTTGTATTACTGCAGAAAAGTTATACAGTACCTCTGCAATCAGAACTCGAACAATTTGTAATTCAAATGAAAACTTTGAGCAAATTTGGACTCGAAATGTGAGCGCCGCTTTGGAAATCGAATACCCTGCATGTAGTTTGTATATAAGCTACAACAGCTCGACTAATATCTATATATTTTCAATAAAACTTCATCCGATAACGCTATAAATTCAATTGAGGCGCGAGGCTTCGTGGTAAACAAACAATCGTACAATGTTGCCACGTAAGAGAATTATATATATAGAATAGTAAAATCCATTTCACTCAATTTTAAAGAATGAATTCGTTTGTTAAGGTGTAATATACCTATTGTTTATGGTTGTGCTTTAGTTTTCATCTGAATTATGAACAGTGAATCACTTTATCTTTAGTGGTGTTTAGTTTCGAAGTAAAAATTTTTTTTAGAAGAAAGTAAAAGTTCTTACAGTTACCCAAAGGTTTCCAACTTAAAATTCTGATCTTAAATATGTTCAATTAAAAAAAAACACTAAAAGCAAAAATTTAATGAGCTAGATTATTTGAGTGTTTCTGGTTTGGTTGACGATTTTATATCATTTGGTACCTTGGAGTTAACAGACAATTTAAGAGACTCACAAAGGATTGACTATTTCGTGACGCTGTTTAAATTTAGTTTTTTTCACTTGGTTTGCATGTCCAAATTTGTCAAAGAATCTCACTCAAATGCAAGAATATTTTTTGCATTCTGTAATGATTTACTATTTGCATGGGTTTTCTTATATTTAAGTGTTTTAAATTATTTATATCAGATTTAAAATCCGTCAAATACTCTTCCATTTAATTGATATTTGTTGCAACTAAGAAGTCACATGGTATACTAATTAAAGGCAATCTAAGGCTTTATTGACAACACAAATCCCTAACACCTTACTGCTCGGCGTCTCGTCTAAAACTAGAAGTGTCAACACACACAAAAAAACATGATTACATTGACGAACCCTACAAGTGGTGCTATCTAGTGCAAGATACTGCAAGTAGAAACACAATACAATAACAGTCGATATACAGGGTTAATCAAAATGAATCATCCTATTTCAAAATGCTATATTTTCATAAATGAACTACATAGAATGATAAGTAATGCATGAATACAAAGGAAAAATATGTAAGTTTTTTTTTTTAAGTGTTCGATATAACTTCCTTTAGTTAACACGTATAATGTCAAGACGGTATGTAAATTCCTGCCAAACACGTTGTAAAGTGTCAGTGGTAATTGTTTGTAGGGCAGCAGAAATCCGTTGTTTAAGTTCACATAAATTTGTGGGTAATGGTGGCACATACACTTTATCTAAAACAACCCCCCCCCAAAAAAAAAAAAAAAAAAAAAGGAAGAAATCGCATGGGGTCTCTTATCAGATGACCTAGGTGGCCAGCTGTGTAACATCAAATCATCTGGTCCACGCGACCGATCCAACTTTGAGGTAGCTTCGTGTTAAGAAAAAGACGGACCTCTGTAGTCCAGTGTGGTGGTCCCCATCTTGTTGGAAAACGAAGTTGGAGAGATCTTCCTGGGGGAAAAGCCAGATTTGCAACATATCCAACTAGGTACTGCCAGTGACTGTTTTCACCGCAAAAAGAAATGGTCCATATATCTGTTGTGGTAAGATAAGAAAATATAAATGTAATTATTCAACTGACAATAATTGTGTTAGCTGAGTGAAAGTGAAACTACACGCAACCGTATAATATAAACACTAACATATCTTTGATACGGACATCGCGCCATCCTCACAATATAAAAATTCCATATTTTCCTTTGTATGGATGCATTACTTATTATTCTGTGTCGTTTATTTTTGAAAATATGGAATTTTGAAATAGGATGATACATTTTGAATAACCCCTTTTTAACAGTTCCATTTTTCCTTAAAAAAATCGCAGTTTTAGACGTCGAGGGGCTCGACGCTCTCTTTTCGAACATCTGACAGTAATAGGTGAAGTGTTTGAGATAGTGGGAACTACAGCAACATGCTCCTCATCCTTAGCTGGGGGTCCTGAGAGTTCACACCCGTGGATGCCCACTTCCTGTCTACGTTGTTGAGGTGTCAAGACTGGTGAACTCCAATGAGTCTAAACAGACCTCACTAGAAGGACAGTTACTGCTGCAAGCCTGGGAAGGACATCTACAGGGATTGGACAAAAGTATGGAAACACCTGAAAAAATATGTAACCTTGACTAATATGGTGTATGAAAACCGTTGGCATTCAAAACGGCTTGCAGTCTTCTCGGAATGGATAAATACAGTTCCTGTGTGCTTGCTAAAGGAATCTTGTACCATTCTTCCTGCAAAACGGTGGCAAGTTCAGATAACTATGATGGCGGTGGATAGCGATCCCACACTTTCCTCTCCAATGTAGACCACAAAGATTCAATAATATTGAGGTCTGGTGACTGTTGGCCAGGGTGTGTCAAATCATCCTCGCGTTCAGAAAATCAGTCCTGGACGATGTGTGTGAACAGAGGCTTTGTCGACACCATCACCATTGGGGAATTGCTTGTTTGCATTAACAGTTTGTTTTGTTGCATTAACCGCTTGTTTTCTTGTAATAACAGAGTTTGTTCTGTTGCGTCAACAGAGTTTGTTTTGTTGTATCAACATAGTTTGTTTTGTTGCGTCAACAGAGTGTGTTTTGTTGTACTAACCGTATACTTGTGTGTTTTGTAACTTATTTTGTGTTGTTAATTTCGTGTTTGTTTTGCTGACAAATATATATTCTTTAATTAATTCTGATTTCGTGTTCCTGTTGGTGTTCTTTTATTAACTGAGTTTCGTTTATTATCTTAGTTTGTTTTAATATGCTAACCCAATTTTTTTGTGCTAATCAAGTTTTTGTTGTGCCGACAATGTTTTTGTAGTACTGACCGTGTTTTTGATGTGCTAACCGAGTTTTTGATGTGATAACCGAGTTTTTGTTTGCTTTTGCTTGAACAGTTTGTATTATTTTACTAACTGTTCTAAAAAGAACTATTTTAGAAATTGCGTTAATGTGCTACTCGAAGTTGTATTATTGTGCAACCTATAGAGTTGTATTAGTATGCAACTTAAAGTTGTATTATTGTGCAACCTAGAGTTATATTAGTGTGCAACTTAAAGTTATATTATTGTGCAACCTAAAGTTGTATTATTGTGCAACCTAAAGTTGTATTGCGCTACCCAAAGTTGTGTTGCGCTACCCGAAGTTGTTTTGTGCTCTAGCCAGAAGTGTTATTACTGTGCTTACTAAATTTATATTCTTGCGGTTTGTGTTGTACTAATTGTGTTTGTGTTGCATTAACCAATATTAAGTTTCTGCTAACCGAATTTGTGTTGTATTAATATTGTGTTTTTGAACAGATTACAGTGAATTAACATGTTTTTGTTGTTGTATTAGCAAGGTTTGTGTTGTGTTAGCAAGGTTTGTGTTGTGTTAGCAGGGTTTTTTCTTGTATTAGCAGAGTTTGTATTGTTGTATTAGCAGAGTTTGTGTTGTAATAACGTCGTTTTGTTTTGCTGTAATAACGTAGTTTGTTTTGTTGCAATAACGGAGTTTGTTTTGTTGTAATAACGTAGTTTGTGTTGTTGTATTAGCAGAGTTTGTGTTGTAATACCGTCGTTTTGTTTTGTTGTAATATCGTAGTTTTTTTTTTTAATTACGTAGTCTGTTGTTGTAATTTTGTAGTCTGTTGTTGTAATAACGTAGTCTGTTTTGTCGTAATAACATAGTTTGTTTTGTTGTAATAACATAGTTTGTTTTGTTGTAATAACATAGTTTGTTTTGGTGTAATATCAGTTTGTTATGTTGTACTAACCATGTTTTTGTTGTGCTATACGAGTATAATGGGATTCCATTAGTTAAAAAAGGAATATGATTTATATTTTGTTTGTTTGTAAGCATGTTTTTATGGCTATCAACACGTGATATGAAAATTAATTTTGTGTTTGTGAATACAAATTCCATGAAATTTGCCTATTTGAAAAAAAAGTTGCTACGAACTGTCTTTTGATAACCGGAAGGCTCAATCAGCAAGTTTTAATGGACGCTCTGTTGCTACATCTCTCATTTTAGCAGCCCCCCCCCCCCCCGCCTATTATTTTCTCTGGAGATGCTTTCTTCCTTTTTTAGTTGACTATTGCTCTGAAAAGCAATTCTAAATTATTTGACAAGTGTCGCCATCTATTAGCAACGTACAAAAGTTTTAATTCTTTTAGAATTACTAAAATACTTAATTCCTAGGGACAAAAGACAAATATAAAATATCGGAACAAGGGAAGATAGCTTGAAAATCTCATCAATTTTGAAGAATTGTTTTTTAAAAAAACAGCGCAGTAGTTACCACAATAGGATTTTGTGGCCTTATATTCGTGTGTTACGGATTTAAATTATGTTTAGTCAATATTTTTTCATTAAGGGGTATTTAAAATAAAAGTTTCAACCTAATTTTCAAAATTTAAGAACTCTTTTATATTTAAATTTTTAAGTCCGTGTTTTTCCAAATCTCAAGCATAACTGAAGTGAGGTGTGATTTCGTATTAATAAACGAACAGGTTTCGTTCTAAGAAAACTGAGGGATAAAAGCACAATTATATATATATATATATATGTAAGATTCGTGTTGTTCTGTTTGGTAAGGTCTATATTAAAGACTTCGAATCTTACAGCACATTGACATTTAATGAATAAATATATACAATTATTATGTACAGTTGAGTTATATTTCAAAAAAGTTCCGTCATTATCGGCAGCAGTCGTCTCTGCTCGGAAAAAATACGTCAGCTCTCAATGGCGTCCAGGGGAAAAAGTGTCTGTTCTATTAATTTTCTCGTAACTGAATACCAGAATGTGAATGGCTCGTGACAGTCTTGCCTTGCATTCCTACTACAATGCAACTGACTCCTACCAGTCTCGTTGCTCTTATAATGAGTTCTTTCCAGACTAGTAGACAACTACCGTTGTTTAGTATTCCTACAATCGGCCATCCTGATGATCTTTCGTCCTCGAAAGGAACACGACAAACCTAAAAAAAAAAAAACACAAAACAGTATCTGGGAATACATTGATTCAGTATTAGTTATTGAACCACGACTTCATATGGTCAGCTGCTGTCGACGTCAAGTTCGGTCCTTCATGGTTTCCAACTTTCTCAACGTCATAGCGATCATGGGGTTTCACTTTCTTCACTCGATATGGTCCTAAGAATTTCGGTCGTAATTTCATTCCGACACCAAATTGAGTCCGCTGAATAGCAATAAGATCGCCCTCTTTGTATTGATGAGGTTTCTTCCTCTTCTTATCATACGTTCTTTTATTCTCTTCCTGAATTTTTAGGATATTCTCTTTGGCATCGTCTCTTAATTTCTTCCTCTTCTCTAGAAAAACTTCAGTATATTCTTCTTCTAAAAGCTGGACTATCTTGAGATCTTCTTTGTTTCGCATTTTCACACCTGTCAAAAGTTCGAAGGGTGTCCATCTTGTGCTTCTGGAGGTTGTACTATTGAGTATTCTTTGTACGGCGTCAACGTGTTTGAACCATTTGATCGGTTCTTCAATTGAAAGTTTGGATAACACTGGAATCAGGGTTTTGTGCATTCTTTCTACTTGTCCATTGCCTCTTGGGATTCCTGTTGTGATTTTTAGGTGTTCAATCCCGTTTTCGCAACAAAAATCTGTAAATTCTTTAGATGTAAAAGCGGATCCTCTATCCGAGATTATCCTCGCAGGATTTCCAAAACTATTTTGTTGTTGTTTGAGTTTATTTATTGCGTCACCTGATGTCGTAGATTTGGTAGGATATAACCAAGTGAATTTTGTGAATGCGTCTACTACCGTGAAGATATGCTGATAGTTCTTAGATGTTGAAGGTAACGGACCTATGAAATCAATGTGATAAGTGTATAATGGAACGTCCTCTTTAGGAATTGGATTTAGAAATTTGTTATCCTCTGCTATGGTTCGTTTTGTCTCCAACTTAGTGTTTGGTTCCAGACGATTAGTTACTTCGAGATGAGTTTCGGTTTGAATTTTAGTTGAATCTGAAGTGTTCGCTAAATTAACAATTCTTGCGTAATTCACTCGAAAATTATCGCGTCTGCTCAAAACATGAATTCCTCTCTCTGATAAAGTAAGATTTAACTTATTTATGCAATCGAACCCAAGAACAATATGATCAGGTAAATTTTTTAAAACATAAACATCAGTAACAATAATGCAGTCATCAATAATAATTTCAGTAGAAAAGAAACCTAGAGGAGAAATGTGTTCTCCTCCTATACCCATTAAAGTCACATTATCAAAACTCAATTTTGGGGATCCAATTTCAACATAAAATTCATATTTTATCATTGACACATCACTTCCTGTGTCGATTAGCGCATTAGATCTTTTCCCGCACATTTCAACATATTTTCTAAGCTTAGTACGAGAATTAAAAGGGCTATTAATTAAAGTTCTATTTACATCTCTTTTGGGACACACGTCGGCCTTGTGCCCATAATTTTTACATTTAAAGTATCTCACACCCTCAGTTTTCTTTTCACAATTTATCGACTTATGTCCATATTCATTGCAGTTGTAACATTTTATATGATTGGTGTTAGTTTGTTCAGGGCGCACGAAAGATCGAGGCTTTAATTTGTCAAAATCCCTATTGAAACGCTTCTTATATTTATCGTCTGATGTTTTCGAATCTCTATTGGGTTTTAAATGACATCGAGCCGCTTCATATTCGTCTAATTTATTGACGAGTTGGTCTATTTTCGTTATTTTCGGTAGCTCGTCTATAAAATGGTCTCGAACGTCATTGGGTATTTTTCGTTTTAGTTGATCGGTAATCATGAGTTCTTTAAGGTCTTGGTAATTTGATACTTCCAACCCACTCGTCCATTCTTCAAAGAAATTTTTCAGATCATGAGCAAAGTCATTCCAAGTAGAAGACGCTTCTTTTCTATGCGAAAGGAAATTTTGCCTAAATTGTCCCGGATTTAATTTAAAACGTTTCAACAATAATCTCTTGACATTTTCATAGTCATTAGCCTTTTCGTCAGGCTCACGCGTGATAAGATTAGCCAAATCCAATGGGAGTAACCCCAACAAATGTGTAACCCATTCCGTTTTTGGTATTTCGATACGACTAATCTGTCTTTCAAATAAAGTTAAATAACAGCTAATATCCTTATTCGTCTCGTAACGGTTAATCAATTTCAATAAATCGTTATTGTATAGGCTGGTAGTTTTACCATAACTGTTGCCTTGTCTGTTAGCAGTTTCGATTTCGAGTTTCCTTAATTCGAATTCGCGTTTTTCGGCTTCAATTTTCTCTGCGCGTTTTTCGGCTTCAATTTTCTCTGCGCATTTTTCGGCTTCAATTTTCTCTGCGCGTTTTTCGGCTTCAATTTTCTCTGCGCGGGCTTGTTTTTCGGCTTCAATTTTCTCTGCGCGTTTTTCGGCTTCAATTTTCTCTTCGCGTTCAGTTCTAATAACACTCAACAGATTTTTTGTTATCTCCTCGTCATAATTTTCAGAATCTATTATAAGTTTCGAGCACTGCGCTACTTTGGGATTCGCTGGCACTATTAGGCCTAATTCGTCAATCAATGTTAGCAAATCTGCTTTTCGGGCCTTAGTTAAATATGCCATGTCATCAATTAAAACAAAATTCTGTACTCACAGTTTCGAAAGTTCCTTCTATCCGTCTTTTCCGTCAACTCGTCTTTTGCGTCTACGCGTTTTTTCGTCTACGCGTTTTCTTTTTTGTCGTTTCAGTCTATCATCAGCACCACGTCAGGAGAAGTCATGAAACTGTTCTTGCAGATGATTAAAACACAAGTCCAGGTTTGCATAGGTAGTCAAAACATTCCACCGGCCGGTTCAATCGTCACTGCTTTCGGGGTCTGCTAATCCGTCGTTCAAGCCCTCGTACGAAGGAGGAGAATCGTCGCGGTCGTCAACGGTTTTTCACATCCCGGCTGAGCCCCCATTTTTTGTAAGATTCGTGTTGTTCTGTTTGGTAAGGTCTATATTAAAGACTTCGAATCTTACAGCACATTGACATTTAATGAATAAATATATACAATTATTATGTACAGTTGAGTTATATTTCAAAAAAGTTCCGTCATTATCGGCAGCAGTCGTCTCTGCTCGGAAAAAATACGTCAGCTCTCAATGGCGTCCAGGGGAAAAAGTGTCTGTTCTATTAATTTTCTCGTAACTGAATACCAGAATGTGAATGGCTCGTGACAGTCTTGCCTTGCATTCCTACTACAATGCAACTGACTCCTACCAGTCTCGTTGCTCTTATAATGAGTTCTTTCCAGACTAGTAGACAACTACCGTTGTTTAGTATTCCTACATATATATATATATATATATATATATATATATATATATATATATATATATATATATATATATATATATATATATATATATATATATATATATATATATATATATATATATATATATATATATATATATATATATATATATATATATAATCTCCGGTATACCTCCTAGTCGCAGTGGAGACTATTTGCAATATGTTTTTATCATTTGGGTGATTTTACAGAACGCCAAGATTGGAATAGCAAAGGGAAGGGTGGACATTGTAGTTCTAATTGGTAGGTAATTAATGTCGCACTGAAGCAACGAAAATGGCTCTAAGTGAGGGTCCGGAATTAATCCCGAAGAAAAGAACCGAGGATAAGGCCTCGTAAATTTGAATCATGGTCAGATGACGAGATCAACACCTGAGCTGGTATTCACTTCAAACCTTCACACCACGCCAACATGAGAACATTAATTCCACAACAGATTTAACGTGCACAAGCCCCCAAGTACTCAACGGTCTTGGGCTGTGCCTCGTTTCCAACTGAACCCTCCGGTTGCTAATCCGTTGCCCTTCCAACGAGGGTACTGCTGCCCCATCCAGATTTGGATTTAGAATCGAAAGGTCCCAAGTAGGACAATCTGTACCATTGAATCTTTTGAATGGATTATCACTATCCAATGCAAAGGACGAATCTTTTGAAAGGTTTCATTTGGTCTTTCGGGATTGAGCTTGGCCAAACCTGGTCCTTGTGCCAAAAAAAATTAAACCTTTGGAATTGACTTTCATTGCTTGAGATACATTTGGTCCTTCGGGATCGATTCCGGACGTTGCCAATAATCAATCGTGTTGCTCCAATGCGACGTTTGTTCAACTACCTGCCTTAAGTACTTGATGGTGCTACGTAGGTTCTATAGAGGTACGCTTCCCGTGTTAGAGCCCGGTTGGAAGAGTATAACGGATTAGCTACCGGAGGATTTCAAGTTTGAATTCAACCTAAGACCGTCATCCTTAGCAAAAGAACTAACTTAGCTAGAATAAGACCACTTGGAATGTCCCCCCAGAGCACCCATGGTATCACTGTTCACGACCTGGAGGCTCCCTGGCTCAAGGTTTCAATAGGCAGGACCAAACTATTCTTGCCCGCTTTCGAAGTGGTCACCTTAAATCAATGAAATTTTCCGAAGGATCCAAGATCTTTGAGATTTGTAACAACTGTTCCACTGAGCAGGCCTCGCCTCACCACATCCTCTCGTCCTGGGGCTCTCCAAACAGGACTTGACTGACGATCCATTGACGGTGTTGGATTTTTTGAGGGTGTATAACGTCATGGACCTGGTCTAGCACTGCTGGCCAATGGGGGCGTGCAACAACACAACTAACTTAGCTACTTTTAGTACGGAAACGGAACTATGTGAAAAGATTAAAAGTGCTCAAAATTCAAGGGAAAATTAAACCAATTTTAATTTGATCTCTGGAAACTGATTAACTTTTAATCACAGATCGTGGTCCCAGATTGGAGTGGGTCCGCGGTACATTTTATGGAAGAGTAACGGACCTGATGATTACGAATCCAACCAGAGACTCGTGTATAAAGGGGAACTTTAAATCTTAAAAATTCAGTCTAGAACATTTTAAAATAAATTTAATGAAATTTAATTAATATTGTTCTCTTTGGAATGGCAACAGCAGCTGTCGTGAGCTGATAAAAGATCAGGTTCTAAATTTTTTTTTCAGTTTCTGTTTTCATTTTGCGTGGAGGAATGATTTTCTATCAGAAGATAAAAAAACAAAGATTTAACTTTGTTATTTAGTTCTTTTTTTCTATCTCCTAGACCGTTAAAGAAAAAGTAAAATTTTCAAAGGATTTGAAATCTGCTGAACATTTTACAAATTGATACCTAAAAATATGATTTTTTTAAATAAATAAACATTTTTAATTGAATATCTTTTATATTTTCGCAAGAGAATGTGACGTCACGCCAACATTCGTGTTCCAAAAATAAATATATTACATTTCCAGCCCACTTACGATTTCAGCGAAAGAAAGCAAAGAAAATAAAAAACTTTTTGGCTGGCATTATTAAGTTCTTTTTAGTAAAATCGGTATCGTTAAAGTTAGATTGAAAATTTCAACGGATTTGAAATCTGCGGAAAATTTAACACCATATAGAAATCTTAGATTTGATTTGATTTTAATATATAACTTTTCAATTAAATATTTCTATTTTCGTAAGAGATTGTGACGTCACGCCGAATTCCTATTTGGAACCACGGGCAACACCGCTATGGCTGTTATCTAATTTGCGAGGCAAACCATAGTTCATGATATTCATAGTTTGGTTTGGGCCACAAACCAAATTGGAATTTGTAAGGAATTCATTAAAATAATCTACGAATTTCCATTTGGTTAGCGAAGCAAACCATTGTTCATACTATTCATAATTTGGTTTGCGAAACAAGCTAATGCGTTTGATTTTCTTTTAAAAAATAATTTATCAATTAAATATTTATATATTTTGGTTTGCGAAGCAAACCAACACCACGGGCAATGTGACCCCCTCGAAAGAAACTGTCACGGGAAGGCTGTTATCTAATAGGCTACAAATTCGCAAACCAAATGGGAATCCGTGATGACTGTTATCCAATAGGCTACAAATTCCCATTTAGTTTGCAAAGCAAACCAATAACCCCACTAAAGCAACTGGCACGGGCAACGCCGTGCTAACCACACAATGGCTAGTGGGATATAAAAGAACGAAATGCTTAGTTAATATAAGAAACTGAAAGAGAAACTTCAACTTCAAATGAAAATATTGTATACCAAATTTAGCTTCTAAATGGGAGAACTTTAGGGCAGTACATAACACGCCAACTTTGGCGTTCATTCGATCGTCCAAATGGCAAATGATGGCTCTTGAAGGATTGCTAAAATCCTGCCTAAAATTGGCGACAAGAATGGGGAAATCGGCCAAGAAATTTTGGGCATTGTATTTTCGGCTTCTTCAAAAGTCTTCCGTTGAATGGAGTTCTGTGAAACACTCGACTCTTATATTATCTGATGGGCAAAGTAACAAACACGACAGTTGATTGAATCTTGTTGCAAAACTCCTCATCCAATTTAAATCGAGTTGTAGAACCAAATTAATTTTTAACGTTATCAAAAATTTTGCAATAGCTGTCAGAACAATAATTATTTAATAAATCGAAAAATTCAATACATTTTTTCTTTTTTGTTAAGTATCAAACACCAATGATTTTCCATGTAAACAGGCAGTAAAAAGAGTGATAAAATTAATGGATTGCCAGCAAGTGATTGATATCTTAATGATATACTACTCGTTATTAGATTTGTAGTAGAATCAAAACAAGGTCTGTATTAACAGCGCAGAACAAAGAAATGCATCAATGAACTTCAAATAACCACCCTCTGACAAAATCTTTAGACTTCAACTTTAGATCCTTTTCATATTAATGAAGAAAGCTATAGAGATTTGAAAGCTAACACAATTTGAAGACCCCAATGCTTTTAATAAAAGATACGTCTGTTTTTAATTTGGTAGTGAGTGGTTCATGAACTATATATACAACACAGGTGCACAAGATGTTGCTCATTAGTAACAAATATAGATTGTAAAGGAGAATTCGCTCTAAAAGGTATATACAGTCAGTACCGGCTATATGGTAACCCTCTTATAAGTTTACCCCGCTTATATGGTCAGAATTCTAAAATCCCGTCTCGCTTAATATTGAACATGTGTTAAAACGCACCATTTATATAGTCATTTTATTTTCCTGGTTATCGGCTATGTGGTCGATTTTATTATCTTTTCAATGAGGTTAACGTTTTTTTTTTTGTTTTTTTTTTGTTTTTCTTTTGAAAAATAGTGATTGTTGCAATATTTCTTGAGGCAGGGAGCAACACAGGAAATGACCAGAAGAAAAAAAGTCTTTGCGACCCCGGAGAGGACCTGAATTTACGCCTTTACTTCCCTCCATTTCTCTGCGTTGAATCATCTTCGGCGTTACCCCCTCCCCCTCAATTATCTTCCTCCCCAATCACAACAGGTGAACATCTGTCTATTTATTGGTTGAAGTTATCTCTCCTTGTTTGAAAAGTACATTGAAATTGAGACGAAAAGAGTAAAGGAAAATTTTGTTTCATTTGGATCATACGTGACAAATAAGAACTTTCATTCATGTTTTAAAAAAAATAATTTTTTTTTAGTCTGCTGACTGGCCTCTGGGCAAAACAAAAACGGAAACGAAAATAATAAATTTAGAATCTGCGATCTTTTATTCTATTGCCATTCAAAAAAATAATAATAATAATAATAATTAAATTCATTTAAAAATGCTCTAGATTGAATTTTAAAATTCACCGCCAACACAAAATTGCAAAAAATTCGGACTACCTGTGTTCCAAATCCCATTATTGTAAGTGCCGTAGATTCTTCAGGACTGATAACGAAAAACAATAAAACCAACACTTCCTTTTATAATAGTAGAGATAAGTGCATTTAATATGGATGTACGTACGTATGTGTACTGTACTTAGATTGGTAAGGTAATCCAATAAATTTCACTGAAAAAACATTGCATATTTCTTACTGTAGTTTTTACTTTGCAAATTAATTTTTAAAATGTTATTAAAAGCTTAATTATTTTTTATGAACACTATTTAACCATAACACTATAACACCATAGTGTAGTATTGATCCTCATATATATGGTAACCCCGCTTATATGGTCTGATTTTTCTGGACCGCTGAGCTGACCATATAACCTATACTGAATGTATAATGATTATATTTGAAAATCAAATATAAACCATTATAGTAATAAGTCATTGAAGTTAAGCAAGTAAGTCGTGCTTAATGAGCACCGAAAACATATGATAGAAACCTCAAATAATTTCCTCAAACTCATCTACTTCAGTTTCACTGACAGTTATAGAAACTATTGGCATATCAGATGCGTTTGAGTTTATTTACAACGCTAATAAAGATAATATTTCAGATGTTCTGCCAGTTCTTGCTATATTGCCAAAAAATTGTAACATGAACTGAATTGTGAGATATGCTGTTTAATCTTGAAAAAACTAATTTATTAATGGTACAATTGATTGTACTTATCACAGATATTTAATGAATTAATTGATACAAATTTCAGAAAGATTGTTAGTTTAACTGAATACTTAAAATAGGTCCTTTTAGTGAGATATCTGTAGAGTGTTTGCTTCGCAAAATAACACAACGGGCAACGCCGTGATGGCCTCGTCATTGTCAAATGCGGTTAAATTCGAGTTGCGAAGAGATCCAATCGGCGTGACGTCACAATCTCTTGCGAGAATATAAATATTTAATTGAAAAATTATTTCTTAAAAAAGAAAACCAAACGTATAAGGTGTACGATTTTCCACAGATTTCAAATCTGTTGAAATTTTCAATCTATTTCTTTAACGATCCCCATTTTACAAAAATGAACTAAACAATGCAAGTCAAAAAATTTTTTTATTTTTGAGCGCAGGAAAGGGAATCTGGATTTATCGAACACGATCGAGGTCAAATTCGTATGGGAAAAAATATAAAAGTTACAGTATAAAAGTTATTTATTTAATGAAAATTATACTTTTTAGGTATCGATTTAATGTGAAACTTTCCGCAGATTTCAAATCCGCTGAAATTTGTACTCTATTTTTAACGATCTAGGAGATAGAAAAAAAACTACATAACTTCAGTTAAAATTTTTTATTTGTTTTGTTCTTCGGCTGTAAGCGTTGATCGGAAAATCAAACGGAAACACGGAAAACATAAATTTAGAATCTCATATTTTTATGGTGTTGCCATTCTAGGAAAAACAATAATTATTAAATTCATTTTAAAATGTTCTAAATTGAATTTTAAAATCCGGGCTTTGTACAAAAATTGCAAAAGATTCGGACTACCTCTGTGCCAAATCCCATTACTGTAAGTGCCCTAAATTCGTCAGGAGCGTCCACATAAACGTACAGACACTTCGCTTTATAATAATAGAGGGGATAGGGATCGAAAATATTCCTTCTAGTTGTTACGGAATGATGGCCATAATTCTTAAATTGCTCCATAATTACTGAATTTCTTTAAACTGCGGGCTCACGGGAGTCCAGTTGAATGAAAACGGATTAGCAGCCGGAAGGTTGCGAGTTCAAAACTCGATTCAGCAAAAACTCGTGTACACAAGGGGCTGGTAACTGTTAAATCTGTCGCGACCTCAAATGCCCTCACGTTGGAGTGGTGTGAAGCTTGGAAAATGGGGTACCATATCAGGTGTTGCCATCTCAACCGTAGTTCAAAATTATGAGGGGTCCTCGCGATTGATCCCGTCATTGAGAGTGTGGTGCTAGCTCAGATGTTGCCTCGTCATCTGACCGTGGTTCAAAATTAAGTGGTATTCTCGTATTTTTCACTTGTGGGATTGATCCCGGACCGTCGTCAATAGCCCATTGTGTTGTTGCTCCAGTACGATGTTAATTAAAATAGTTACCGTAGTTACCCGGACCGTCGTCAATAGCCCGTCATAAATGCCAGTGCGACATTCATGAACTACCGTTCTACCTAGGTTTAAAACTGTTTCTATTGGTTCCACAATGCAGCATACTTTATTGTAAAGGTTGGTAGATATTTTATGCACTGAAGCCACAGAACGATCAATTGGCGACGATCCAGAATTAATCTCCGAAGTAATTCTATTGAGTCATTCAATACATACATTCTGGAATATTACACAACAAAACCAGACACAGACGGCCCGGTTGGAAGAGTAACGGATTAGCAATCGGGGGTTACGAGTTCAAATCCAAACCAAAACCGCTGAGTAAAAAGGAGGCTGGTACAAGATAAATCTGTCGTGGCTTCATACGTCCTCACGTTAACGTGGTGCGGCAGTTAAGGAGTGGAGTTCCAGCTTAGGTGTTGTCTCATCATCTGACAGCGGTTCAAAATTTCTTGGTGTCCTCGGATCTTTCCCATGGGGATTTAATCCCTGATCGTCGTCAATAGCCTGTTGTATTGCTCCAGTACAACGTTAATTAAAATACTTATCTACCTTTTCCTCCACCAAATTACAAAAGCCAGATGGTTTTATAGTAATAGCAATATCTCAAAAGCCCTCAAAAACTCCCTCAATTAAAAACTTCATTAACAAAATGTGCAAATTTTTCTCCCAAATTTATGATCCTACGGTCCCCAATTGGATATTTCCATTAGGGGATTGATCCCGTTGTCTATCGCCCGTTGTGTTACTCTAGTTCGACGTTAATTAAAATTACCTTACCTTACCCTTTGGGGATTGATCCGAGGCCAACGAAAAGATAAGTATTTCGTGACGTCACCAACGGCGGCTTAGTAATCTCACATCGCTGTTTTCTTGTACTAATTTTTTATTCAGTACAGAGAAAAATATACCTTTATTTTTACGGAATAAATCTGATTGTCATATATATTTTATACCTTTTTCGCACACAAAAAGCATTTTTAAAATCTTCCCAACTCTTTTTTTTTTTAATAAAATAATGAAATTAAAATATTAATTCATTATTTGAAACAGTATTGAACAACAATATATACACATTTTATTTCCTTCTTTTGAGTTAAATCTTATTGTTGAAAAAATGTTGAAATACCATTATTTTAATTTGATACTCAATTATCAAAAGGAACACTATTTAAGGCTTAATACACACAATTTCCTTGAAAATTTAAAACAATACTTTTTCCCCCTTGGAATAGTTTAAGGTTTATTTTGCAATTTATTCACTAATAAATGAATTCTTTATTTCACATGACAGGTAAAAATAAATCTTTTCATTACATAACATTCTTTCATTCTTCTTATCAAACATTTCATCAAACATTATTTAAAATATAGAACAAAACATATCATATGAATTAACTATTCATTAACCCAGATTATATTTAGAACTAAGCTTATAATTATTTATATTTGAAGTTATTAAATGAACACATTACTAAATATGTGAAGGATATTTCTAATTCGAAATATTTTTGAACTTAAAAAATTTGGACTACACACAGTTAATATATTTATATTTTCTTAATTAAAGTATATTACGCTGTCAAATTTGTCAACTTTCTTTCATCAGTAAGCTTATAATCAAAAGAACACACAAATTTCCCTCCTAGTAAATTTAAGGTATACACATATGGGTATTTATATACACGTGTTTTTCCCCTTGGAATATTTACTTATAAATGAATTTATTTTACCTGTGGCATGTGAACTAAAGAAAATTCAACAAATAAAACAAACTATATTTATTTAAAAAATATATATATATATTTTCATTACATAACATTTTTTCATACTTGTTATCAAACATTTCACCAAATATTAGAAAATAGAACAAAACACATCACATAATATGACTATTAATATTCCAAAATCATACTTAGAAAAAGCTTATAAGGGTAGTTCTCAAAAGGTGGGAACAAGAAACATTTCATAACTTTTAGCTTTGACAGCAAATAAATTTAATTCTTAAAATTATTATTTTTTTTTTCTCAATGGGTTTTTAGTTCTGTTCAGAGAAAAGATTTAGTATTATTTATTGCAATAATTTGGCGTAAATATTCTTAAAATTAAATTCTTTAACTAGAAATGTCGGATTTTGGACTTTTGTAAAGTTAACTGATACAGTGCATCACCAAGAAGATACATTTTAATGTGTTTTCCAAAACTGCAGAAAAAAAAAATAGTAAATGAATAAAGTATAAGGATAGTTTGTTTACTATTTTGATCAGTAGATGGCATCATTAGTTTAAAATTTTGAAGAAGTAATAAAGAAACAATACTATAGCCATCCAGTATGTTTCGCGATGTTCAAAAGTAACTATCGAAATAGCTCTATATCTGAAGCAAAAAATACACTGCTGTTTGTAAAAAATGCAACACCATGAAGGAATCATCTGAATGAAATGAAATTTGCAGCAAATGTCAATTATAGGATGTTATACAAAGTAGTAAAGTTTCAGAGTGGTGTAAGAAGCGTCTTCTAAACTGATGCTAAAAGCGTTTTTTTTTTAGTGGCGAACGTTTAGTGAGACCTAAGTATGCCTCCAAGACGAAATAGGGTGAAATTTCAACAACTTACGGAGTTTGGACGGGGGAGAATCATCGGCCTTCGTGAAGGAGGATTTTCCTATCTCGCAATAGCACCTCGTGTGCAGCAGAACAGTTCCACAGTGATGCGAGTTTGGAAGCAGTGGACCGACGAGCACAGGACAACAAGAAAAACTGAGAGTGGACGACGGAAGGCGACGTCAGCGAGCGATTATAGACACCTGGTCCACATGGCGGTGAATGACCGTACAGCTTCCTCCAGGCAGTTGGTAGCACTTTGGTCTGCTGCTACAGGTGTACTAAAGCGAGGCCAACGAAAAGAGAAGGCCAGGGAGCTCGCGTCGTCACGTGATCCTACGTCACAATCGCCGGCTGACTTCGGGAGAATTCTATCTGTTACTACTCTACTTTAGCCCTTGTTTTGTTAGCGTATCTTGGATTAAAACGGTCGTGTTTGAAATAAAAGAGGAATCAAAATGCCAGACAAATGTTGTGTTCCCTTTTGCAGTTCAAATTACGATAACACAGCTGATTATGTGACTGTTTTTCGTTTCCCAAAATCGGAAGCTCTTAAAAATGTTTGGCTGAAGAAAATTCCCCGGGAAAACTTGCAGCTGGGAAAAAGAACTGTTGTATGCAGTAAACATTTCAAGGAGGAAGAGATTATTCGTTTTGATGAGCTGCCCAAAGATGGAAAAATTCCGAAGCTGAAAGAATCTGCATACCCTAGTATATTTCCTGAATGCCCAAGCTATCTCACAGAAAAGAAAGTACCAGAAAGAAAAAACAGAGATTCGAAACTCAAAGAAGTGGATGAGGAAAATTTTCAAAAATTTCAAAGTTCTGATCTAATATCATTTTTTTAGCATCTTTCTAATGCTATCCATTGCAAAATTAAGGACTTTAATTTTGAAAATATAGTTGTACATGCAGAGAGCACTGCTATTTTTATTCTTTTTATTGACTTCACAGATGTGCCTGCCGTTAAAGGATCTGTTAAAATTGATTCTGAAATGTGTGTCCGTGCATTTGTAGAAGGTATGGAAATAAATCCATCAACCTTTTTTTATCTTTTGGATTCAAAGAATCGTCTTGTTTTGTGGAGTCAACTTGAAAACATTTTAAGTAGAATCCAGTGCATTTTCTCGGATAAAAAGGAGGACAAGATATTTTATGAAGAATCCTTAAAGTACGGGAACAAATATATTTCAAGCAATAATGGTGATAAAAATGTTTATGATTGCAAACATTTCATCAGAGAACAAATATTGTTGTCATCAAAGACAACACTTGGAAAAAGGTATAGTACAGATCTTGTAACTTTTTCATATTCTTTATACATAAAATCTCCATCAGCATATAATTTTCTATATCGTTCCAATCTATTATCTTTACCTTCTGTCGATACCTTGAAACGACTAAATCCTTTTAAAATAAATGAATGTTCTCTGTCAGCAGATAGTGAAGCATATATGAAAATGAAATGTAGTAAGTTAGAAACAAAAGATAAACTTGTAAATTTGCTTTTAGATGAAATTCATGTTAAACCAAATGTATCATATAAAGGAAAAACTGTTGTGGGATTTGCTGAAAATGTTCCTTTAGAAGAAGCAAAAAGTATTCACAGCTTTATGATCTCATCTGTTTATTCCAATTTTAAAGAAATTGCTGCATTAGTGCCTGTCACTAAATTGACAGGAGATGATTTGTTTAATTTTACATGTACAGTTTTAAAAATGTTAGAAAATGCTGGTTATAATGTCTTGTGTATTATCTCAGATAATAATAGAATTAATAGGAATATGTTTGAGAAAATTGCTGGTGGTAAAATATTTGATCGTGATGTAAAAAATCCTATAAATAATACTAAGTCTTTATATTTGTTATTCGAT
The DNA here is from genome assembly GCA_947359465.1 of Metellina segmentata. NCBI lineage: Eukaryota > Metazoa > Arthropoda > Arachnida > Araneae > Tetragnathidae > Metellina > Metellina segmentata. Next base: position 12,185,198 of record OX375872.1, read on the forward strand.
ACTGTACATTTGATTAAGTCTGTTAGAAACAATTGGATCAATCAATGTGATATTGAAAAAACTTTACAATATCCTGATTTTGATGGTACCAACATTGTAAGAAAAGCTCACTTTGCCTTATTTAGAAAACTTTACAAAATAGAAAGTCAAAATTTAATAAAATATGCTACAAAATTAAACTATAAAACATTGTATCCTAAAAATATTGAGCGTCAGAACGTTAATTTGGCTTTAAATATTTTTCATGAATCTAATAACCTTGCACTTGAAATTTTTTCTAAAGGGAACTCCTCATTTTTTAACTGGAAAGACACGGCTTGTTTTTTAAACTTAATTAAGTGTTGGTGGGATATTGTAAATGTTAGCCATTTAAATAAAGGTCGTAACACTCACAATGAAAACTCCAATGCATTTAAATATATAACTGATAGCAGACTGTCATTTTTAGAAAAATTTGCAAAGTGGTTAAATGAATGGAAAGATATGAACCAAAAACCTCGAAGTGGCTGTTTAAGTAATGAAACTTTTTTTGCATTGCAACACACATCATCTACTTTAGTATTAGTGATTAAATACCTTTTACAGTCTGGTGCAAAATTTGTATTGACTAGTAAGTTTCAAACTGATAATCTAGAAGCCAGGTTTGGTCAGTATAGACAAATGTCTGGTGCCAATTATCATATCTCTGTCCAACAAATTCTAGAATCTGAAAGAAAATTGAGATTCCAAGGTATTTTACAGCTACATTCAAATAAACATGGAAAAATTCCACTAAAAGAATTTTTAACATCCGTAAGTAACAGTGACAAAAGTGATATTGATATTAGTCCTTTTATTTTTCTAGCAGATGACATTGATTTAAATACCATTACAAAACACGAGCTGAATTAACTGAATTTATATTGCTGGTTACTGTGTATTTAAGTTAAATTTGTCTTGTGCACAATGCATTACATTATTTTTGCAATCTGATAATCTTTTTGTTGAATATAAAGATATTCCCATAGCTACAGCTGATGTTAAGAATTATTTATCCTTAGTAAACAGGGGGGGGGCAAAAAATTTCCATCGTCGTTTGTTATTGATATTGTTTCTTATTCTTACGTAATTTTCCAAAAAATTTTATCTGAGGAATACGAAACTTTATTTTTAAAATATTCTATCAAGCAACACACTTTGTTTGTAAGTATAGTTGAAATGTATTTGACTGAAACAAACTTAGCTATACATGAAATATGCACAGAATGTGGTTATGATACCTATTTAAAAGTCAGAAATATAATTCAAATAATTGGCAATATTTGTCTTAATAACTACACAAAAGTAATGAGCGATAAGCTTAAATCTAAAACTGATGAAAGAAAGTTGAAAAAATTTAAAACATCTTAAATATATTAAGTTGTGTGTAGATCAAATTTCTTTGAGTTCAAAAATTTTATGAATTAGAAATATCACATTGAAATATTTAGTAATATTCATTCAGTAACTTTAAATGTAATGAGTTATAAGCTTTTTCTAAATGTGTTTTGGGAATATTTAGAGTCTCATTATGTGATGTGTTTTGTTCTATTTTCTAATAATATTTGGTGAAATGTTTGATAACAAGTATGAAAAAATGTTATGTAATGAAAAGATTGTTTCTTTAAAAATAAATATAGTTTGCTTTATTTGTTGAATTTTCTTTTGTTCACATACCACAGGTTAAATAAATTCATTTATAAGAAAATATTCCAAGAGGAAAAACATGTGTACTTTAAATTTACTAGGGGGAAAATTTGTGTGTTCTTCTGATTGTAAGCTTACTTCTGGAACTGATAAAAGAAAGTTGACAGCTTGATATACTTTAATAATAAAAATATAAGTATATTAATTTTAAGTTAAAAAATATGAAAAATATCACATATTTAGAAATGTGTTCATTTAATAACTTCAAATATAAATAATAATAAGCTTATTTCTAAATATAATGTGGGATAATGAATAGTTAATTTATGTGATGTGTTTTGTTCTATATTTTAAATAATATTTGGTGAAATGTTTGAAAAGAAGTATGAAAGAATGTTATGTTATGAAAAGATTTCTTTATTTCACATAACAGGTAAAAATAATTCATTTATAAGTAAATAAATTGCAAAATAAACCTTAAACTATTCCAAGGGGGTAAAAAGTATTGTGTATTAAATTTTCAAGGGAATTGTGTTCCTTGTGAGAGTTGAGTATCAATTTAAAATCATGTTATTTCAACATCTTATCAAAAGACTTCAACTCAAAAGAAGGAATTAAAATTTGTATATATTGTTATTCAATACTGTTTCAAGAAATGAATTTTAATATGAATATTTTATTAACAAAAATAACGTTGGGAAAATTTTTTTAATGCTTTTTGTGTGTGAAAAAGGTATAAAATATGTATGCAATCAGATTTATTCTTTAAAAATAAAGGTTATTTTTTTCCTCTGTTTTTAATAAAAATTAATAGGAATATATATTACGAATTAAACTCAAGAAAAATGAACAACAAAATGCTATCTTTTAACTGCAGATTTATTTTTGAAGTTCTTTAAAAAATTAAAAAAAATAAATTATCTGAAGTAATAAATTGTCCTACTCAAGAAAACAGCGATGTGAGATTTCTAAGCCACCGTTTGTGACGTCACGAAATACTTCCCAGGCCTTATCTTTTCGTTGGCCTCGACTAAAGTCGGCTTCGTCAATTCGCCGACGTCTGCTGCACCGTGGACTGCGTGCAAGGATTCCTTTATACAGGATCACCCTCACGCCAAACCATCGACAGCTGCGTCTGCAATGGGCTCATGAGCACAGAGCCTAGCGGGCTGATTGACAACAAGTTATCTTTTCTGACGAATCCCGATTTAACTTGTGGAACCATAATGGCCGCAATTGTGATAGACGCTATGCCGGTGAACGCTGCCTTCCAGAGTGCGTTACGGACGTCATATAGGCCGAACAAACGGAGTTATGGTCTGGGGTGCGATTTCGTATCATGGACGATTTCAGCTGCTACGAATTGAGAGTAATCTGAATAGCAACAGGTACGTCCGTGAAGTGTTTGAGCCCGAAGTCGTTCCCTTCCTTCAAGGAATCCCTGGAGCTATCTTTTAACAGGATAATGCACGCCCACATGTTGCAAGGAATGTTCGAGACTTCTTTTCAGCCCAACACATGCAACTTCTTCCTTCGCCTACTTTTTCGCTGGATATGTCGCCTATTGAGCACGTGTGGGATTTGGTTGGTCGGCGTCTCGCTCGTGATCCGCATCCTACAGCTTCAAAAGACGAACTTTGGGTGCGCATACAAACAATATGGAATTCTCTTCCACAAGCAGACATTCAACATCTGGTTCACTCCATGCCACGTCGTATAGCAGCACTTATTGCAGCAGGCTACACCAAATACTGATTTCGGACACTTAATATTGTTTTTTTTTGCTTTGAAAATTTATTCAATTTTTTGTACAAAAAAAACCGTTTGTGTATTAAAATTCATTTAATTCTGATGACTCCTTCATGGTGTTGCATTTTTTACAAACAGCAGTATGTATTGATAACTGAATTTATTTGTCTTTAAAATAACTTTTTAAACCTTTTTAAGCATGTGTTTTTATGCATTTCCTTCGCCGTAAATATACTTTTCTTATTTTTAAAAATGCAATGTCAAAATCGCATAACGATCGAATTTTCAATTTTTTTCCGATTTAATTTATGTCACGAAGATGCCGATGTCCCAAAACATAAATAAACATATTAATTACAATCTCCTTTCATCAGATTAATACATTTTTATCGAAAAATAAAGTGAATTTAGCAGATACAACATTAATACCATTACTAGGCACAGGTCCATAACATGCACAAATGTGTACGATCGATGTCAAATGGCGACGACGTCGACAGTTTTAGACGTAATGTAGCAACAATCTTAATAAGCTTGTAAATATTTCTTTTTTAAATAATAATTTACTTTTTTTTATTTTCTGCTTTATGGCAGTAATGATCCTTTGAATAAATTTTTTAAGATGAAACTTAGATTTTTAGAACGTTTTTTTTTTTCCTGATTTATTCTATATGAATTATAACTTTTCCAGGAGTTTTCAAGGATAAAGTTATTTTTATTTTATGATCATGTTTTCATTTTTACACATGTGTAAATATATATAATTTAAAACATCACAAAAATCACCCAAAACCAAAATTTTTAAAATTAGTAATAAAACTTTACAGAAATAAACAAATATATGATTTGAAAATCTGGAAAAACAAAATTCTAATTTTAAAATATTCAAATCTACTCTAATTTTAAAGCATTGACAATTTGTAACTAATTTATTACTAGTCATTAGACTTGGGAACTGCCAAAGTTGTGTAACCAACAGGCCAGCAATGTCCGAAATCTGTAACCTACTGGAAAGCTATGTCAAAATTCTGTAATTTACAGATCTTGTAATTAAATGTTTTAATTCGTAATTTTGCGGAACAGTTCCTGTCTTTGAATGATTGTATATTGTATTCTAGACCTATAAACAACACAGCAAAAAAGTATTGATTTTAAATTTCAAAATTTTAAACATTATTCATAGTTAACATTTAGTGTTCCCACATTTTGAGAATGTCCCATAACTCATTACATTTGCCGTCATTAAATGAATATTACTAAATATTTGAATGTGATATTTCTAATACATAAAATTTTTGAACTTAAAGAAATTTAGTATACATGCAACTATAGTATATATTAAAGTTGTTTTAAATTTTTTCAACTTTCGTCAGTTTCAGATTTAAGCTTATATCTCATTACTGTTGTGTAATTATTAAGACAAATATTACCAATTATTTGAATTATATTCTGACTTTTAAATACATATCATGATCACATTCTGTGCATATTTCATGTTAAGTTAAGTTCGTTTCAGTCAAATACGTTTCAGCTATACTTACAATGTGTGTTGTTTGATAGAATATTTTTTGAATAAAGTTTTGTATTCCTCAGATAAAAGTTTTTGGAAAATTACATAAGAATAAGAAGCAATATCAATAACAAACGACGAGGGAAATTTTAAGCCCCGTCTATTTATTAAGGATAGATAATTCTTAACATCAGCTGTAGCTATGGAAATACCTTTATATTCAACAAAAAAATTATCAGATTGCAAAAATAAAAATGTAATGCATTGTGCACAAGACAAATTTTAATTAAATACACAGTAACCAGCAAAGTAAATAAGAATATTCAGCTCGTGTTTTGTAATGATACTTAGATCAATATCATCTGCTAGAAAAATAAAAGGACTAATATCAGTATCACTTTTGTCGCTGTTACTTACTGATGTTAAAAATTCTTTAAGTGGAATTTTTCCATGTTTACTTGAATCTACATTAGACTCCCAATTTTCTTTCAGATTCTAGAATTTGTTGGACAGAGACATGATAATTGCCACCAGACATTAGTCTATACTGATCAAACCTGGCTTCTAGATTATCAGTTTGAAACTTACTAGTCAATACAAATTTTGCACCAGACTGTAAAAGGTATTTAATCACTAATACTAAAGTAGATTATGTGCGTTGCAATTCAAAAAAGTTTCATTCATTAAACAGCCACTTCGAAGGTGTTTGGTTCATATGTTTCCATTCATTTAACCAATTTGCAAATTTTTCTAAAAATGAGAATGCTATCAGTTACATATTTAAATGCATTGTAGTTTTCATTGTGAGTGTTACGACCTTTATTTACACTCATGTCCATAAATTAAGGATAATTCAGTATCACACGGAAATCGAACTCTAAAGTAAAAATTTCACCTGTACAAAATATCGCACACATTTTTAAGAATAATATCCAAATTACAGGAAGCCATCAGATGACGAGAGTGTAAGAGAGGTGTATATAAGGAATGGTAGCAAAGAGGACGCATGTCGATGATTTTTTACGTGGTAGAATTATCGGCCGCCTGGAATGTGTGCGTACTCAGACGGAAGTTTAAGTGGAACTTGGAATAGCCCAAAGTGTCATCTCTAGGCCTTGGTAACGATTCCAAAATGATGGAAATGTCAGTAGACGTTACAGTACAGATATCCCCCGAGTTACAACGCCGAATGACGACCGGTATTTGGCAGTAATTGCAAAAAGAAGCAGACGGAGCACAGCATCCGACCTTTCTCGTACGTATGTTTAGGGGTGCCATGGGAGCAGAATTTGTGTTTATGGATGACAACGCCCGTCCTCACCGTGCAAACATTGTAAACGAATGCCTTGAATCTGAGGATATCAACCGTATCACCTGACTTGAATCCGATAGAGCTTGTGTGGGAAATGCTTGGCCGACGAGCTGCAGCCCGTCAACCACCTCCAACATGTGTACCGGAACTTCGGATAGCATTGCTTGCTGAGTGGAGTGATCTTCCCCAAGATCAGCTCGATAATTTGATCCTCAGCATGCCTAGGCGTTGTACGGACTGTATTTCATCGTCTGTGAGACATACAATGTATTAACCATCATACCAACCATGTCATGTTAAGTTTTTGTAAGGTCGATAGTTTTTGTAATTGCTCGTGAGCAAAAATCATAGTTTTTATGAATGATATTGTACCTAAACCATCTTTTTTGTTCTTTATATTTTGTTTAATAAATGGGCTTCATGAATAAGTCACGTTTGTTTTGTTTCTGAACCTTTATTTGCCGGAGCTGGCATTATCCTTAATTTATGGACATGAGTGTAAATGGCTAACATCTACAATATCCCACCAGCACTTAATTAAGTTTAAAAACAAGCAGTGTATTTCTAGTTAAAAAAAGGAGTTCTCTTTAGAAAAAATTTCAAGTGCAAGGTTATTAGATTCATCAAAAATATTTAAAGCCAAATTAACGTTCTGACGTTCAATATTTTTAGGATACAATGTTTTATAGTTTAATTTTGGAGCATATTTTATTAAATTTTGACTTTCTATTTTGTAAAATTTTCTAAATAAAGCAAAGTGAGTTTTTCGTACAATGTTGGTACTGTGACAAAGCGTCTCGCACTCTTTCTCCTCGACGATGGAGGCATCAGGCAGTCCAGATACCATGGTGCTGTGCCGGTTCTCAAAAGGTGAATGAGAACCGAGGCTCTGTGCCGACGTTACCGGGGGTCGGAAGGATTTCAGGAACAAGTTGTCTCGGTGGAGCCAGAACATTCTGGAATTCTTTTGGAAACCCCGCCAAGGAGAACTTTGACCAATGGTATACGCGAGGACGTCCCCCCACCCATTTGGGCCGAGTAGAATTCGGGATAGAACGAGGGGGCAGACTACGCTTAGATTTCAACGGTGCGGTTG